>ARYC01000473.1:0-13137 GCA_000711775.1 Oxytricha trifallax | reverse complement strand
TGTTATGCAGCAGTGAATTTTAGAAATATATGACGGTGGAAACTAAACTCCCATTTATTATTAGACTTAACTTAGTTAAGGCATATTGATTAAGTTTAGATCCAATATGTTCGTGGATGCCTCTCATCATGATGACAGATTAAACATAAACATTGATATTGTTTTCCCAAAGATGCCCTGTGAAGTTCTTACTCTCGATTTTATGGACATAATTTGCACACACATTGTAGATATTGGTGGCTCTCTTTATAAGAAAGGACTTTCACAAACTGGAGAATTTGTCTCAGAGACTTCAATGTTAGGAGGTATCCAAAAAAGACAAGACCTGCTGAAGAGAATCAAGGATGAGATGGATTAGAAATAAGGGTGTTAATTGAAGGGATTCTTTAATATCAATCGAGTACCTGGCAATTTTCACATCAGCTCTCACTCACATAAAGATCTGATTGTTAATTTGGAGATGCAGGGCTGTACATTCGATTTTACCCACAAAATTAATCATGTTTCCTTTGGAAAACAGGAACATTTCAAAGTAATCCAAAAGAATTTTAAGCATAGGGTGTCTTGAATCCATTATATGGGCTTGAGTTTACAGCCAACTAGGATATCTCAATTATTTAATTAACTACTAAATCAAAACATTTTAAGATAACAAGGGGAAACCATAAGCTTTAGCCACTAATTTCTTCATGGTAGCTGTGTCCTCATACTACATGGACACTAATAGAAACACCTACAATATGTACTAATTGACATCAACACACAAATCCTAATCAAACGCCAACAATGTCAATCATACAAATCTTTAATATTAAGTTAATTTTTCAGAGAACAAAAGGTATCATTTGCCTTTATTATTCTATAATGATTTTTTTTTAATTGAATGAGAAATGCTAGTATTTTCTTATGAGTTGTCCCCCATAAAAGTGTTATTTAACCAGGAAAAAGAGAACATAGTAGACTTCATGATTTAACTGTGTGCTATAATTCGAGGAGTTTTCACTATTTCTAGTGTTGTGGATACTATCATCCATAGATCTGTGAGTTTGCTTTTTAAGCAAAGAATTGGCAAGTTGAGTTGACACAATTGAATTGTCATAATACAATGCATAATTCATAAGTTGATAAAGATTATAAGTTGTTATCAGTATAAATGTAAATAATTTGTAAATTAAGTTAATAGTTAATTATTTTTGGGGTATGAAATAAGGATAGTATATTAAAAATCTTAATGATTAGATTTTAAGACTCATTCTAATTTTATTAAGTTTTTATATATCATCAAAGTAATGAACGCTTTTGAATAGTTAGAGAAATAGAAACAACAACAACAATCACAAATGCAGCTTCAACAATCTACTTCTTCTTATGATTTATCTTCATAATATACTCAACAGACAGCTTATGCTAATGGGTACGCAGCAGCACCACCCACTCCTTATAATCATTTATATTCCTAATAAAATTCCAAGATTGATTTCTACTTTGCTTTAAAAGCCGAAAGAGAAAATATATTTAATTAAATGTAGCTTAGTTATAATACGGTGGAGTGGGCTCTGCTTACCCTCAAGCCTATCATCAATCATCACTTACTGGTGGAAGTGTTATCTATCCTGGCGACTAAAACTCAAGTTATGGCTACTACCAAGGAGTCCCACAGAATTACTATGCAGGAGGAGCTGTAGAAGGGGTTCATGGCTACTGGAATCAATAATAAGCAGGAGCTCCTGTCCCTCCCAACATTTCCTTTAGTAATTACGGAATCAATTAAGGAGCTTCAAACTAATCAGTAGGTGCTCTCAGTGCAAGCAGCTCTTAAACTCTATAAAATCAAACAAGTTAGTCTTAATCTGCAAATCAGACTTCTCAATAGAACCATAATTTGTAACCTGAAATCGTGACAATTGACAGTAGTTGTAGTGATAAAATTTAACTGAATCAAATCAGAAATTTATGATTGCTTAGATGATGTTGACAAATTATGGAATGAAAATATTAACTTCTCAAACTACTTGCTTTCTTTTAAGAAAGATTAAGATTCTTCAAGAAAGGATACAGATTCAGAAATAGCTTTGATTAATAAAATGGATAATAATCAATAAAGGCTAACTAGAGATAAGAACAAAATTAAATTTGTATTTTATTAATTTATTTTCAAGATACAGTTTGCAAGAAAATACAGTTTATACTAAATAAGATACATCTAATTATTTAAATAATACTAAAAGAATCACTCTTAGGAAAATGATAACCACAAGATTTAATTAAACAGTCTAAAATTGTCCGTAATTTGCAACTCCTCAAAATAATGTTAACATAGGAGGCACTTCAAACTTTAATCGTTCATAAAATCTTTTACAAGGATATAAAACTACAAAACATGCTCATAATAATTTGACTATAAATTTGTATGAATAATAGTAAAAAAGTCCAATTAAAAACCATTCTCAACAATTCAAACTAAACGAATAAGCTTTCCAAGATATGTTGCTTCCCTCTCTCTAGTTTAATATAAAAAACTTGTAGACAAGTAAATATTAAGAGAGATTAATAGAGTAATTAGAAAATGAAATTACGAGAAAACTAGAGAAATCAGGTAGAATCAGAGAAATGCAAGATAAATATAATAGTTCAGTTAATTTTGATAATTAAGTACAAAATATACTATCAAATAGATTAAATTTAAGAAAAATATCTTAAGACAAAAGTAAAAAGAAGAGCAGAAAGTTATTGTCATTTTAAGCAAGCACATTTAAAAGCAGTAGACAAAAGAATGTGGAAAATGTTAGTATTTTAGATAAATGCGAAGTCTATCAAAAAGGCTTTTAATTAAGTGAAGCAAAAGAAAAATAAAAATCAGACTCAAAATTCATATCCTGTTTCTTTAAAGAAAGAGTTGATTTAAAGATAAGATTTATTTAGTAGAGATGGACACCACTCTTTGGATTCTTCTCCTCTAATTTAGATTAGATTATCGTAAGGCACGAGTTCAAATCATAAAATGAACTTATCCTAAAAAGTTTTAATAAATTGGTGTTAGTCAAGGCACAAGCATATATTAAAATCAAACTTAAATTGGAAACAACGGGGGGGGGGTCTAAGTCGGTACCACTCAATTTTTATAATCCTAAGTCGGTACCACATAAAAAAAAATATTTTTTTCATTTAAAAATATAAATATTTATTTTAAAGTTAACTTATTTTATATTTTGATAACATTTTTTAATTAATTATATAAAGAATTTTAATGTAAAGAAAAAAAAGACATGAAGATATAGTAAATACCGCTGATCAAATTATTGATGTTTTACAATTTATTAAGGATATCAAAATTGGGGCAACACCTGAACCAGTAACTTTTTTTCATATTTATACCCTTCTTAAAATCCTCTAAATAAATGACTAAGGTCAATTAAGGGCCAATAAATCTTAATTAATTATTAAAATTTACCCTAGACTACTCCCTTGGATCGAAAAGATCAAGTTCATATATAAATTTATCATGTAAATATTCAGTTTCTTTAAAGATTTTTTTTAAAATATTTTTTTAATTTTTTCTTGATTTTTGATTAATATAAGTAGTATACAATTCAAATCTATTCTATTGTGGGAGGCATAAAAAGATATGATGGTATATCAAATCCATAATAAAATATACCATCCACCTATACCACATATTTTACTATGGATATGGTATACCACCTTATCTTTTTATGCATACCTCAAAAGGATAGAATTGAATTGTATTCTACTTAGATTAATCAAAAATCAAGAAAAAATTAAAAAATATTTTGAAAAAAATCTTTAAAAAAACTGAATATTTACATGATAAATTTATATATAAACTTGATCTTTTCGACCGAGGGAGTAGTCTAGGGTAAATTTTAATGATTAATTAAGATTTATTGGCCTTAATTGACCTTAGTCACTTATTTAGAGGATTTTAAGAAGGGTATAAATATGAAAAAAAGTTACTGGTTCAGGTGTTGCCCCCCCCCCAAAAATGTTTTTGAAGCACTTTAAGATATTGGGATTCTTGAGAGATGTGAAATGCAGTGTATGTTTACTGAATAGGAAACAAGAAATGACACACCTGTCCATGAGGAATTAAAATCTAATATGTTATTCAATAATAGCAACAATTATATTAATAAAATGATGATGTAGAAAATGATAATGAAAATATAAGACCAAGAAATTTTAGAGGTACAAACTAAATTGAAAGCTTATGGTTTTAACTAAAAAAGATTTATTAAAAAATTTATAGCACATTAAGCGATGATAATTTTAATTTGCATGGCTTTTTAATGAAGGCTCTTTAGAGAAGACATGTCAAAATGAAAAAAGAAAAACCAGATAAATCCTAAGCTGAGATTTTTAATATATTATTTATTACTTATAATTTTTTTGTATGAAAAATAATTTTTTTTATGTGGTACCTACTTAGGATTTTTGTGTAAAAAATTTTTTTTGATATAGTACCGACTAAGGATTTCAAAAATTGAGTGGTACCGACTTAGACCCCCCCAAAACTTTTTACAATTGGATCGTCAGATAATATGGTCATTCCCATAACAAATCCAACGTATGTTCCCACTGGAGGATATGGTTGTACCTATACAATCAATTATATTCAAATATTTCTTTGAATTTATTAGATTGTGTTAAATAACCGTTCTATGTAAAACTAACTTTGCTTATATATGATTTTTTAAATTTATTGCTAATTTTGCTATTTACTTTATTTTTGTGAATGAACTACACAAGTATACTAATTTTACCTCTGGATATGCTACCTACCCTTCATGGTTAGGTTTTGATTCAACACTCCGATAATATAACATCTCTACCCATAGTCTTGCAAATGTGGGCAATTATACAACTCTTTTGGAAGTGAGTCTATACTCTGATTATTCGTATTTACCCGTCACTGATCTGCTAACTTGGGATCTTGGTCGCAGCTGAAGAGCAACTATTTATATATAATTATATATAAAGCTTAAATTGTAATGAAGAATTTAAATCCTAGGTGTTTTAATCATATGTTTTAGAAGGAAAATTAATTCAAAACAATCTGAGATTTAATTTGAAGTATATTAATTTTCAACCAAGTGATGCATATTATGTAATATTAAATAACGCTCCTTACTTCAATGAAAAACTGATTGATATTATAATGAAAGCAGGGAAAATTGTATAGTATTAACTCCTTAGAATCAAAGACATTGAAAATGACAATTACACCATATCATACAAAGCTTTTAAGAATTAACATAAATAATAAACTATTTTAAAAGATATTATAGATCAAAGTTGGTGGAGCAGAGATATTCATGAAATTGAAATAAAATAACTTATATTTATAACCTTCTTTAAGAATCAAAGGAGTGAATTATATTTAAATGACTATAACTGATGATAAGAATTATTTTTAATATTTATTATGTTATAAAACTTAATTTCATTTTTATTATTTTTTAATTTCTCAATATTTCATTATAATTATTCCTATTATTATTATTAATGATAACAGTTAGCCAAAAGCATCAACTCAAACTTTCAAACTAATTGTATTAAATGATAATGTTGATAATAATTAAAATTAAACTTCAGATTTGGAAAAAAAATAATAGATTCTTGATGATTACAAACTAATTCAGATTTTATACGATAATAAAGAAATAGGCTTGAATATTTCATATTACTGATAAATTTAATTAATTATTATATTTTATCTTTATAACAAAGACTAAAAAATAGTTTATTTTAACTAAATCATGAATGAACTATACAAATTGATATAACTAATTATTTATATTTATATAAATTTTTTTTTTAAGCTATTTTAAATCTAATAAATGATTAAGACCCCCTATACTCTAATTTACTCCTCCCCACATCCAACAACACCAACGACACCGAATATCAACAGATTTTATTAAAACAACTATTAAATACAACTACTGAAGATTCAATATAAGTAGCTAGGGAATTTAAATATTCTAAATTAAAAAACATCAGCACATACATGAAGGCTAAGATATTGCAAGTTAATAATAGAAGAGTAGTAAAAATCAAATTTGATTAATAATTGCGTGTTCCTTCTAATTACAAGTAGAAATTTAATAAAAGATTTTGACTTATTCTTATTCCTATATTATTTTAATTTAAAATTGTCTCATTCGTTGATAATACAATTAAATTAAGAGGTAAAAAGACACAAAGATTAAGCTATTAAATTCAAGAATTACAAGAATCAGGAACTTTCAAAATCTTAATATATTTTCCCAATGCAAAAAACATCTCTAAAACGTCATTTTATGTAAGTATTAAACAAATTAATAAAATGAATATTATTTATAATCAAATATTTCTCAGATTTTATTTGCTCCCAAATTAATGCAATAATATTATAGTAAAAAGACGAAATTACTGTAATCTTTGTGTTAAACTTTTTGTATATGAATAAAAAAGAAATTCAGATGGTAAAGAGAAACACGATAATTAAAGCTTACTTTCCCAAATAATTAACTGAAGGTAATAAAGAATTATATAATGAATAAATACTTTTAGATAATGGTGAAACTTATTAAGAGATTGGTGAAACATCCTAGATTTGAATATATTTAGATTTTTTAATTTTAAATACAGTTTACTACTAAATAATTCTGCATTTTTTTCAAATTTAAACACATAATTAATGTTAGATTGCAATGTACGCTTTTCTGGGTACAAATATAGTCCTCAATATTTTCCTGTAAAAAAACTCATATAATTACTATATATTTTTTCAATAGGAGCCAAGCAGCTTTTATGGAATATGATAAATTCATTGTAATTAATCACGCATTTACCTATAATGTCAGTAAATATGCCAGCTAATTTCTAAATGCTCTATGGTTTTATAAATCTAGTCTCTATAATATTAATTAATAATTACATTATAATTATAGTGATATTAATTAAATATCGTTAAAATTATAATTGAAAGGTAATATTTCAATTTATAAAGTTATAGATTTTAATTCATAGACTTGAGTATTATAACTGAGTAAATTTTACCAGAAAAAGAGGAAGATCTTGAGGATGAGCCTATGGATTCTAATTTCGACTTAATGGGCTATTCATATACTTACTTTATTTTTATTATAAAGGTTCATTATATTAATTCTTATGCTTGAGAAACTAAGCCACTTATTAGATTTTAATAATTAAATAAAATTAGGGCGTTAACTCAGTTACAAATTATTAAAAGGATTTATGTTTTTAAATCCCTGCATGATATAATTTGCCTATTTGCAATTATAAATTATTATTTATTTATAGTTTTAATTTATAATGCTGATTTTTAAACTATTAAAAGCAATCTTCAAATGACCCCTAAAAAAAGTAACATTTTTTAGATAATTGTTAGTAATGTCTTTTTTTATATAAAATAGTGTATTCTATATTTTATTCAAATATTTTTCTTACTTCGCAGTATTAAAATTTATTTTAAAAATTTAAATGTTAACTTTTTAATTTATCAATGCAAACTGTGACAAATCTCGGTCCCATTGTGTATATCATAGCTTTACTATTGCTAAAATAGATAAAATAGGAAATTGTAGAAATTAATCAAAAATCTAATTTAATAAATTAATTGTAACCAACTTTACATTTCGTTTGTATTTGAACATTTATAGTTGAATGATTTTGATTTAAGCTAACTTCAACTAAAATGCTTAAAATTGAAGGAGAAAACTTAAATTTATAGACTGAGTCTATATTTTAGGTACCAGTAGTAAATTTTACTGTCAAACACATAAAATGATTGGCAATCATAGGCATCTATAATCAAATTCTCAATATTTAGAGTGGAGATTCAAGATTTTGTCAAGAACTCGTTGCTTGATTAGTGTTAGGTGAAATTTAGGACCCGATCGTATTCTCCATGTTTTAAAACCCCCAGCTCAGCAACTTTCAAATCCTGCTCGACCGTTTGAGCACCAAATTCAGCAGCTTTAGTCCACGAGGAGCCAAAATGATGATTTGAATGAGCGAAAATTAGAGAAGTTTTTGGATTTCTGGGTTTGATTAGGTTTAATTTAATCTTAAAAGTGTGATATGCAATAAGGGGCTTTTAATCAAGCAATTAAACATGCTGAGAAAAGCGGAGGCGGAGCCGGAGCTGGTAAGTTTGGCAGAGGTGGAGGAAGAGACGTCAACTTCCAAAATATGACTGATGATGAGAAAGAAGAAGAATGGAGAAAGAGATGGTAATTACCAAAACCATACGAAGCTAGAAATGAATATGAAGAGAAGATTCAAAACAACAAAGGTATCACCACTACTTCATTGTAAATCATTGAAGGCATTGAAAACATCTAGCAAATATAACGTTACCATGATATATAAATGATGGTGCCTAGTTTATTTTAATCTAAGATGATAGAAAACATTGGCAAGCATCTGATGAGTTCAGACAGCTTTACAACATTAGATCAGATAGAGGTAGAAAACGTATTCTTCTTGGAAGTAAAGATGCCCTCGATCCAGATCCAGTTCAAAAATATAAAGATTCAATCGAAAGTCTTGGAGACGTGTTAAACGATATTAAAAATAAGCATTCTCAAAAAGCTGAGTAATTCATCATTCTTGACTGCAGCAAATTGAAGTACACTCTCTTGGAGTAAGGTAACAAGTTTGTCCAACAATTGTTCGAGCATTTGATCTAAGAATCAAAGGAAGACCTCAGTTCACTTTTGCAAGAGTTCCATGAAACTATTGAGGAACTTAAGACTCCCTCATCAGATCTTGGTCATCTTAAGAAGAACAAGGATAAGTACAACGAAGTAAAGAACAAGTTACAATATTTAGATGCCAGAAGAGAACCAATCAAGAAGAAGTTCCAATACATTCTTGATTAAGAGCAAGATATCAGCTTGAATGGTGGTCTGAGCGAAGAAGATAAAAGTAGATTGTTTGACTTGGATGATGCTTGGGTTAAGTTCAAGGATGGTTTAGAAGAAGCAAGTTTGATCATTCAGAAGAGCTATGCCCAACTTAAAACCGAAATGGATCATACCATTTAGGATTTCAAGAAAGAAGATCTAATTAAATTCTACATTATTGATTTGTATATTAGTCTAGGACAACAAGAAGAACTTCTAAAACTAAGCTCCATATTCTGTAGATAAAAATGTAGACAATCAAAAAGCAAAAGAAAAGCTTCATAAATTCAGATAAATTACCAAAGAGCTTAGAGAAAAAGAAGAGGAGATGAGGTTTGGCTTAGAAATCTTTGATATTGAGCCAATGGCATATCCAGAACTCATAATTGTAGATAAGGAAATTTCACTCTTGACTGAAATATGGAATGTCAAAGAATAATGGGATAATGAATGGAACAGATGGAAATAAGAGAAGTTCTACGAGATTAACATTGATTTAATGGACGATAAGGCTGTTGAATTTTAAGAGGGTATTAAAGGTTTTGATAAGGAAGTAAGACAATGGTGTGTTTATGACTACCTCAAAAATAAGATTGATGGCTTTAGATCAGCAATGCCACTCATTTTGGAATTGAGAGACGAGGCTGTGAGAGAAAGACATTGGAAAGAGCTTAGATTTGAAGTTAAAGAAGACTTTGATGAAAATGCAGAGGATTTCAGTCTTGAAAAGGTCTTCGAACTTGGACTTAATAATCACGCTGAAAAAGTTTCAGAATTAGCAGATAATGCCAGAAAAGAACTTAAAATTGAGGTTCAACTTAAGGAAATCAAAAGAATGTGGGAGGATGATCCAACAACTGACCTATATATTATTAAAATGAGATCAAAGGCTAACAACGAGGAGTTTTAAAAATTTTTATTACATAATTTCTTTTACCTTTCTTTTAATTAATCTAAATGTATTTCAAGATTCAGTCAACTGAAAACCTTTATCAAGTTATTGAAGATCATGTTGTTTAGCTTTCAAACATGAAGAGTTTTCCTTATTACAAATAATTCGATGATAAGATTGATTCTTGGGAAAATAATATTGCACAAATAACTGAAACTCTTGAGTTGCTAATTGCTGTCTAAGGCAAGTGGTCTTATCTTGAAAGTATATTCAGAGGCCAACAAGATATCTCTAAGCTTTGATATATTATTTTTTATATAGCAACTACCAAATGAAAACGCTATTTTCCAAAAAGTCAATAATGACTTCAGACTCGAAATGGAGAGAATTAACAAGGAAAGAAACGCCTATAAATCACTTATTGTTAAGGGTTTCATCCAAATTTTGTAAGAACTCAATAGAAGACTTGAGCACATTCAAAAGAATCTTAATCAATTCTTGGAAGGTAAGAGAGGTCTCTTCCCAAGATTCTATATCTTGTCTAACGATGATCTATTAGAAATTATTGGTTAAGCCAAGGACCCTGAGCCAATTTAAAAGCATATTAAGAAGATTTTCGAAGGTATTGCTAGCTTAAAATTCAATGAACAAGGCAAAGGTTCTAACAAATAATTTGAAATCACTACTCTACTCTCTCCTGAGAAAGAAGAAGTTGAAATTAAGCAAGTTATTGTTGATGCAAGAGTCGAGTAATGGCTTAAAGCTCTTATGGAAGCAATGAAAGAAGCCTCAAGAAAGATTTTCTTCAAGTTCTATCAGGAAAACATGGGAAGCTCAAAGAACTCCCAGAAAGAGAAAAGCTCATGAAGATCATTAGAGCAACATAAGGTTAAGGCTTGATTACATGTGCTTAAATGCAATGGACTAATGAAGTTCAATATGCTCTATAACAACTGGAATAAACAGGTCAGGTTAATGCACTTAAAAAAGCCAGACAAACCTACAAAAGAAGGTCGAAAACTATATTGAATGTGTTGAAAAGAGTGGACTAACAAACCTAGATAGACTCAAGCTTGTGGCTTTTATTACAATTGAAGAGCATAACAGAGAAGTTATTGAAAGACTTTATGCTTAAAAAATTCAATCACCCAGACACTTCGAATGGTTGCAGTAACTCAGATTGAAGAGAGGAAATGATGAAAATGAATAACTGTACATTTAAATTGATCAAACTAACTGTACTTTTGATTATGGTTATGAATATCAAGGCAATAATTGTAGATTGGTCGTTACACCACTTACTGACAGAGCCTATATGACTCTTACTAATGCACTAAACATGGAGAGAGGAGGAGCTCCACAAGGACCAGCTGGTACAGGTAAAACTGAGACAGTAAAGGATCTCGGTAAAAATCTTGCCTTCTTTGTCATCATTCAAAATTGCTCTGACTCTATGGACTATATTTCACTTGGTAAGACATTTGCTGGTCTTGCTTTATCAGGTTCTTGGGGTTGTTTCAGTCGTTGCTCAGCAAATCTAAACTATCTAGATGCTATTAAGAAAAGAGAAAGTTAAACTTCTTTCTAAGATATGACTATTCAAGTCTAAAAGGATTGTAGTATTTTAATCACTATGAATCCAGGATGTGCTGGTAGAACTGAACTTCCAGATAATCTTAAGAGTCTTTTCAGACCAGTTGCTATGATGGTGCCAGATTTTAATACAATTGCTAAGATTATTCTCATAAGTGAGGGTTTAAAAAAGAATGAAGAACTTGCAAAGAAAGTCGCTACAATTTACGAGCTTATGAAGAAGTAACTTTCAAAGCAAGATCATTATGACTTCGGTATGAGAGCCGTTAAATCAGTTCTCTCAGCTGCCGGTAGAGTAAAGAGAGAAAGACGAGACTGCGATGAATTCACAGTCATGATAAAGGCTATTAGAGATATGAATTTACCAAAGTTCTTAGCTGAGGATGTCGTACTTTTCGACAACTTGTTCATTGATCTTTTCCCAGGCTGTGATGAGCCAGAAAACGATTGCGACGATCTCTTAATTGCTATTGAGGACTCACTCAAGAAAAAGAATCTTCAACTAAATGAGAACTTGGTTGTCAAGATTCTTCAACTTTATGAATCTAAAGTTACTAGACATGGAAACATGTTAGTTGGAGTGACAATGTCTGGAATGACAATTTAGTAATATATAGATGATGGTCTGTCTTAAAGATTTAATTAGATACAGTAAATAGAGATATAGTAAATATAATATGATGTAATATCTTTATTTTTTATTTTATTTTTCTTGGTTCATTCAAAACACCAAAACCCTTTAGTGAGGTTTATAAGTGCTTTGATTTGTAGGGTATAGTTGGGGTCTTATTGGGGTTAGTAGAGAAATTAGGTCAAATTGCAAAATGAGAAATAGAAATTAGCAAAATTTAGGGTCTTTTTATGATAAGCAATATTTGATTTACTGCTTAAGCTTAGGTATGGTACAATTATTAATATATACTAAGTCAAATCAGTAATGAATTATGTAGCTATAGCAAAGCAGCGCCATATTGACTACCTCTGCGACTTGAAGACTTTAAAGTATTGGGCACACTTTCGACTAGACTAGCAAGCTGTGATGTTTCATCGCAGGTTTCCTGACATGCGAATCTCTCTTTTAGACTATAGCAAATATTTATAGACGAAATGATATTACTTTCTAGACTGTCAACAGAGTGAAGAGAGTGATTGATTTTACAGTTCAATTTTATAGTAATAATTTAAACTATATATATGATTAAATGCAGAGAGCTATAGATAATAGCATCAAGTTCATACATGCAGATTAAGCTATGTTTACGTTCAACACTTTTATTAATAAGTCATGGTACAAGAAGTATGATAACATAGAAGTTTATGACTAAAAAGTAAAGGTAGTCACCCATGCAATTTTAGCTGGTATAAGTGAAGATTCAGGCTTAGAGAGTTATGTCATTCACCCTCGCTCTATTAAGCGAGAGTAGTATATAGAGTTCCTACATAAGCTCAGAGAGAAGTATAGCAATCAAGAGATCATCCTGTTTGTTGATAACCTTTCAGTTCATAAGACTAAGGAGTCTAAGAAAGCCTATGAAGAACTAAACATAACTCCTGTTTATAACGTTCCTTATATCCCATAATTTAATGGAATTGAATTCTACTGGAGTTAAATCAAGACTCATTACAAGAAGCTGCTTCTGTATCATCTTATGCATGACTTGCTCATCGATACAGTAGACTTAATTCAAAGCAGCTGTAAGAGAGTGAGCGTAGATAAGA
>ARYC01000472.1:0-58006 GCA_000711775.1 Oxytricha trifallax | reverse complement strand
TTGACATTTAAACTTTATTTATCCTTTTATAAAATATAATGCTTTATCTTATCAATTTAACAATAATGATATAGCTAATAATTTAAAAAGTAATAAGAAAATTAATTTAAAAATAAAGATAGTTTTAGTGAATCAAGTTTTGATATATAAATTAAGATTTAATATTTGTGATTATTCGAAGAAAATCTTTGGTGTCTAAAATTTTTTTTGAAAAACTAAATCATTATTCAAAAATGATATATTTTTATCTATTTTTTGCTAGAAAAAATCCATTTTACATTAAAATTATTATACATTTAGAGTGCTTTATTATTCATTTTGTCAATGATAAAATCAAAATAAGTTGTCTTCTACTCATTTGTATTTATACCCTGAGGGATATATGACTCATGGTGTCTAAAATTTAAAAGATGAAGTATAAATCTAATTAAACTGCAAGACTAGCTTAAGCCCAGTATCAATATCATTAAAGCATTAAATAATAATAATAATAATAATTTGTACTTATTAAAGCTGCCTTACTAGGTCTTCTATTCTAGTCATTCAAATCTTGCTTTAAAAAGCTTAAATTTACTTTCTAATTTTGATTTAGAGTTTTCAAAAACTACTAAACTGGTGAAATATCATTTTGGTAAAATTATTAATAGTCAGTCTATTCTTGCTTAGGTTACTTGACTTTGCGACTAACTTTACTTTAAGTTTAATTTAGAGCTGTAAGAGATGTTTCAAGTGAAAAATCAATTTATGTTTATTTCAACTAATTATTAGTTGTAGAAATATCTAACTGATTTTATTGCAAATTAGTTTCACTATCAATTTATTCAAAGGCATATTTCTAATTCAATTATTGAATTTTAAGATTATTGTGACTCTTCATTCTCATGAAAATGCTTTTTACTTTCAATAAGTATTTGGAGAAATTCTTCTTAAAATTAATGACAGTTACAACTATCATAAGTAGCATATTTGTAATTAGATTAAGGGAGGTAACTGCTATTATAAACCATCCTATGTCATATTTTACAATTGGATCATCTACAAATCTTGTGAACAAAAACATTTAGTAAGAGATTGTTAATATGCACAGCTCATTAAAAACCTCAAGATTATTAGAAAGTTTTGTTTCAAAGGGTTTTGCCCATAATATGTACACTATTGATGCTAAATTCATAAAGATGAAAATCTAGACCTAGGTAATAGGCCAATTAATCAGCATTAAACATAACAGAGCTATAAATAGTCTTCTCATTGTGAAAATTGCGTAGTAAATACTTGATAATCTACTTTTTATGTTTAAACCTTCATAGATAGCTCCAATTTTTATTGTTAACGATTTATCCTCTAACACTTTAAAATTTTAAGGTAAAGCATAAATAAAATCAAAAAATAATAGAAAAACGATTAAATGAATCTTATAGAAATTATTCTTTGTGATGAGTATTTTTTATGTTTTATTATTATTTAGAATTATAAAAATGTAAAATTTTAATCATTTTAATTCCTATAAATAATAATAATTATGAATCTATTTTCCCTAAATTTCTTTAAACAGTGATAGCCAAAAATAATGGAAAAATTGAAACTATCCCTACTAGTCCAAGTGATGTGATCGACATGTATTGTTAAGTTGGGTTGTCCCATTTAAGCTATATAATAAATTATTAGATTGGATAATAACTTACAAATTTAATGTTAACTAATGTAGATACACTAATCTATAGATATCCTTCCAATATAAACCTGAGTATCAAATTGTAAAACAATCGAGGCTTAATAAACTAGTACACTTTATTCATAGTCTTGAATTTTAGAGATAATAGCTTTATCAATAAGGCAAAAGCATAAACTATCATTATTACAGTTAAAAAGTAAAACATACTCCCCATATTTTAAATCACATCCTTAAACTCGTAACGTTTTAGAGTTAAATCTTGAAATCATCATAATTATATTTTAAAAAGATATCCATATCTGAAAAGTTGTCAGAAAAAGCTTAAGAACTTGAATCCTCAGAATCACTTTCTTCGCTGTTTAGTTAAAACACACTCTAATCTATTTTTTCAGTTGGAAGAACATCAAATGAGGATATTGAAGTTAGCAGGCCGTAAAACATTTTAGTATTTGCAGGAAATTAAATATTAAGTAAAGGCATTGCAAGAATTAGTTGCAATGCATTAATCATTCCCCAAAGATACGATAAAGATGAAGACCTATATTGACTATAATATGTTGAATATAATTTACAGTATTAGATTGAGAGCAAAATTTCCTATTACCATAATTTAGGCAGATTGTTGAGCTGAAGACAAAGCATCTTTTGCCTAAAATAAAGCACTACTTCTGTCTATCTATAATATAATTATAATAAAATTGTAAAACACATAAATAATTTATAAGAAGGTATTGTATTTTAGCAACTATATTTATGTTTTATTGGTTTCATAGTAGTTTTGTCTATAAAATTACCATTTCTGAGGAATGTTATCTTAAGGGAATCTCTAGCGTATTAAAAAATTAAAATAAAAAGTACATAGAAATGTAGGAAGGATTTTAAAAATTGAGTTGAAATTAAAGCTATCGATCAGTACATGATATTAAAATCCAATCAAAAGCAAGTTTATCATAATTTTGATTTTCTTAATTTACTATTAAATTTAGTTCTAGTGTTTTCTAATCAAATTTAAGACAGTATTCAGGTTTAATTATATCTCTGTTAAATTTCAATGTCACCAACCCATATCTATCAATTGATACAATTTTTGCTGTCAAATCATTAGAATTATTTGTTCTTATAATGTTTTACGAAAGCTCAGCTTAAGTTTAATCCTAAACTAAGTCTCCTTAAACTGTTATTGTAAAAGTTATCAAATTAGTTTTTGGACTAGAATTATTATCAGTTAATGTTATCGAGCATTTGTAAATTCCTATATGTGAAGCAGATGTTGGATTTACAAGGATTTAATCATTCTCAAACTTTGCGAAAGTTTAAGCAGAATTGAAAGATATTATCATTATATAACCATCTTCATCTGGGTCTATTACTTAAGGTAAACTTTTGGGGAAGTTTCCTACCCAATCATATACAAATATAATATGTATAAATTACTTAAAATCTCTATCATCAATTGTGATTTAATTATAGATAGTTTGGCATCCAATATCGTTTCTATTTTGAAAAGATATCAAATTTCAATAAAATCCCATTTATTATTTATAAATAACAAATACCCTAAAATTGTTTTTTATATATTATTAGACAAAGAAGAAATGTTAATCTTGAAAATTAAATATTTTGAAAAGTTAACTAATTTTCGTTATGTTGACTAAAATTGAGATTTATATGCCTTTAATATTTTTATTGCCAATTATTATAGCTTTTAATGTTGGGGGCAGGAAACTACAGAAAGTGGTAGAAAACTTCCGATAGAGGCTGTAAAACTGCTTAGGGGCAGGAAGCTTCCCCCCTAAACTTTGACTTTGCTAATCCCCTACTTGTATCACAATATCAATTATATATAAAAGGTTTTAGATATCTTGAATAGAAAATAAAAAGTTTGGAGGCCCAGAATTAGTAACAAAATATTACTTAGTTTATTCAGTATTATTAAAATTTCCTGTATTATTTGTACTATTAGTGTTGTTTGTGCTATTAGTGCTGTTTGTGGTATTTGATGTTGTCGTATTTACAATAGCAACTTATACTATGAGAATGAATTCATCGAAAGCATCACTGTAGTCCGATTAATAAAAATGATTTTTAATTGGAAAATTATCATATTAAATTAAAGCAAGAAAGTGATGGGAAAAATCTCACCACCCAAAAACTGAGTTGTATCGATAAACATATTATTTGGGTCTGTGATTTCATTAAATTAAAATGCTGGATGAGTGATTGGGACAGAAGTTGTTGATGAAACATTCATAGCATACCTGTGAGAAGGGCACGCTGCATTATTTGTTGTATGTTATGGAAAACTGTAAGAGTATGTTCCATTATTCACACCAAGAATTATCGTTTATGTTTTACCTGGTAAGGTAAAGGTGACTCATTTATTATAAATTAAATAAAAACTGTTGTAGTGGAAGGACAACTACCATATAATTAAACTAAAATTTCTTAGGTTCCAAATGTTGATGGACTTTAATCTACTACACCTTTTATAACTATATGAGCATTATTTAATAAAAAAGACAAATTTTAATCTAATATCTTTTCACACTTTTATAAATTTAAACAATTATTGTAATCAGTGTAATCTTAAAGTGTATTTGAAAATATCTACAAGGTTCTCTCTACAGGGAAAAATTAGAAAATACTTGGTGGTAAGACTATTGGCATTGCTAAAGCTATAAAATTAGTTAAATTTACATAATTAAAATCATTATATTTTAATCAGTTTATAATTGAAATTACTAAAAGTAAATTAATAATATTAAGAATATATGGGAAATAATTAGATTATTATTTACTCAGACAAATAAATTAATTCATAAAAAAATAAAAATTATTTAAAAATTAATTGCAATTTTGAAAAAATCCTTAATTTATTGATTAAAAATAAATTACTTAATAAAATAGGGGAAATGATAAAAAATAATCTCATATTAAAATAAAATTGATAGAATCAATCATAGCAGTGTATAATTAAATTATAAATTTCTTCAATAAAACTATGATAATAATAACGGTTCATAAAAATTATAATTAATTTATATATCTTATTATAATTCTACCTGTTAAAAAATTTAAATAAAAGGATTATTTTATGTCCAGAAAAATTTGAATTTAAAATCAGATAAATTAATAATTTTAGTACAAAATTATTTGAAAGATTCCTTATAGAAGCATTAATTTAGCAGTTTGTATTGTAGTTAATTAAATTAAGTATTAGTTGTCGTTTTTTTTATGAATCATTATATATTATAGTTTATATTTATATTGAATTATTATAGTTTCCACTTTAAATTTAAATTTTCAACATAATTTTCATTTTGTTTTACAATCAAAGCATATTTTGTAAAATAATTAAGTTATAGGTAATAGTGGCATCTGAGCATGGCATATTTAATGTAAAAGGGGAGATAGTTAAGTTATAAGCGGGGTCTCCCATTGTATATTGGGTAGTTATCACAGAATTAAGATCAATAGTAACTTAACTATTTGCACACCATGATCTTTAATTTATTTATTTAATTAAGTGAAATTAATTAATGTCGATATTATAAATCTATCAACATTCTAACTCATATCTGCATCTACAGAAACAATAGTTCCAAAGTTATTAACATTTATTGATTTTAATATTAACTATTAATAAATCATAATAAGTCTATAATTGAATAACTGTCAGATGTCGTTTGGATACTTAATTGGTACAACCCAGGGGTACCACCTATATAGTCAATTGTTTCAATTGAAACAGCTGAAATGCAACTATTCTGCTAAATTGAAGTCATTACAAAGCTTATCTGTTTTGAATAAAAATTCCCTAATCCTTAAAGTTTTAATATTTAATGATATTTACCTAAAAAAAAGAACTAATAATTTAATTAATTTAAATTTAAATTTGCTATTAATCCTGCTATGTTTTAAGTATTTCTAAGATAAAATGCATTAAATCATCTACTATGTAAAATGATTTTAACTATGCCCATCATAATAAATAATTATTTTTATATTGATGCACTTATGTCTACGACTTCGGGTAATTTTCTATGCGTAAATTTCGCAGAAGTTCCCGATTATACTTCTAATTTCATATAGTGTAGA
This sequence comes from Oxytricha trifallax, assembly GCA_000711775.1. Taxonomy (NCBI): domain Eukaryota; phylum Ciliophora; class Spirotrichea; order Sporadotrichida; family Oxytrichidae; genus Oxytricha; species Oxytricha trifallax. The sequence goes on along the minus strand of ARYC01000472.1, from coordinate 52,236 downwards.
GTTTAATCACTGTTCTTGAAATCACTGTAAAATCTGTTAATTTTAATTAAAAAATTTATAAATCCTACTATACTTGTTTCACTGATTATTTTAAAACCTTGACTTTTTATAATTTAATACTTTAGACTTTTAATGTGAATCTGATTTATTATTAAATTCTAGCTATAACTATGCTAATGATAATTATAAAACATTTTTTTATTATAATCAATGTAGGTGCCATAAGTATAGACACCTTGAATGTAATTGGGTGGTGTTGCTTCATCTCTCTGTATAAACCCGTATTACTAAATTAATTTAAATCCTAAGTTTATTAATTAATATAATATTGAAGGGTGCCTTCAGTTACTGAATTAGACCCACAAAAAGTATAGGTATGTTTTTGACTAGCAATATCATACATACTTTCTATATTAGTTATCCTGAATTTTTATCTTTAAATATACATAAAAATATTCAATTCACCAGTGCTAGCATAAGTTGTTTATACCCCTCCATTGGTTGCATCTGTAAAAACAATGCCATAAGCTTAAGAAATTGAGGGATTATTTGTCACAAATGACATCAATATCTCATTTAATTAATAAAAAACTTTATAATAGATTATTCAATAAATATTATATAAGAGTATCATTATTTTGATGTTTGTGAATATGATAAGACCATGAAAAACCATTAAATTTAATAGTATATTTTTATATTTGATTATAGGTATGATCCCAGACTTACGCATACTAAGGAGTAATAGGAAAAAACGGAGATGTAACTCGAAAAGATACAATTATTATTTAACTTATAATTTGATTATTGAATATCAATTACGGGCTTTATATCTTGGATCACATAATTCAGCCAGATTTTGTTTGAAAAATCAGATACAAAATTTGATATCAAAGTTGCCATTTCGGGTATATTTGATACATCATAGATTTACAAAGCTTTAAGTATATCACCATTTGATGCATCGAAATATATCATTGATACCGAACCTTGTTAATTTTAATTAAAAACATATTGAATTAGGGAAATAAATATAAAATATGATCTTTTTTATATGATTAATTATTTTCTACTAAAGGTAACCAATTAATCTTAATATAAATTTATCTTATTTGGATCCTTTATTATTAATAAAGGATATATATTTTAAGGGTCTTTGCAATTCCTTTCCTATTCTTACTTATTTTGCTAAAAGTCAGTTATTTTAATTTTTTAAAATAAAAATGCAGATAACTTTTATCAACTAATAAGTTTCCCTAGATTTATGATCATCCAAAATTTGTTCCTCTCTTTCACGATGTTCTCTTTCCTGAAACTAACTATATGATTCTCACTCATTTACTTTTTTTATTTAAAGCTTAAATAATTTTACTAAAAATATTTTAGTGAGGCACAATATAGCATTATACATTTAATAAAAACTAATTTAAGTTATGTAATCAAATAAATTATATGCATCCAATATAAAATATACAAATTTTAGCTTCTAAAAATCTTTTTAATTAAAATTTAGGCCTGAAAAAATCTTTTATTTTTATTTTGATGAAATCTTACCAATTGTCATGTATTTAAGTATGTTTTTGCAAATAAAGAATGATTAAAGTAAAATACATTTTATAAATAAAAACTATTAATCAAGTAGTGCAAATATTATAGAATAGTCTTTAGAATATTGCACCTAAATTATTTTGTTTTGCACAGTTTACGTCAATATCTTGGCTATTTTAACTAATTTAATAAATAAAATTTTATATTTTAAAAGTTGAAGTGTTGTCTACAACTAAAACTCCTTTATATAAATTTGAATCAGAATTTTTTAAAGATAAATTAATTCTATATTAAAGTTATAATTGGCTTATCTATAATGATTAAAATTATTGCTTAGAAAAATAGACCAGCTAAATCTCTGATGCTTATTATAATGAATATAAGTCTATAACGTAATTTATTTTTAATTTATAAATATAACTCATCCTTAATTATTAGCTCTTATAATAATGGGGATTTAGAAGTATTGGCTATTAATCTTAGAATCCTAATGGGATAAGCTTAAAGTCAGAAGCCACTCCTCCACCCATGGCGATATCTCCCTGAAGAGAAAAGTCAAATGACTCCAGTTGCATATCTGCGTTTTCAGTACCAAATATCATTGGGTAATTCTTCCATCAAAGCACTGCTTGGATAAAGATTTTTCAATCAAATGTAACCTAAATTTGCGGTTGTATGTATGTAATTGTTTGTAGAGTTTTTTTGAATTACCATATGAGCAATATGTTCTAGAGAAGGCTAGTTGGGAATCTTATGACACTTATTGTATTTTAATATCTATTATGTTCTTCATCATTACTAATTAGCTTTCATCTTAAAATACAATTTTTTAGAAATCAATTATTTTTTATAATAGAAATAGGTTTGAATCTTAAATTTTCAATTAATGTTTTGATATCTCTAAATTTATATGAATTCAAAGAATTTAAATATATTCTATTTTAATTATTAAGTTTTTTATTTTGAATTTAATAACCTTAATTTTATAGTTTTTTTAAACTTCAGACTTTTAAAGGAAACTTTTTATTATCAATTATTCACATAGTTTTTATTATAAGTAAAAGAGTGACATTATTTAATTAAAATTTATAGTTTTATTTTCCTATTCACTATAGATTTTAGCTAAATAAAACAGTATGTTTAATTTCTAAATAAATAGAATGTTAAGGTTTTAATATAAATAGCAATCCAAAATAATTCTGGTAAAGACATTTGACCATAGTAAAAATTAAAAATATATTTAAATAGATTTATTCAAAATTAAATTTTCATATAATTTTTTATTTTATTTATAATATGAGAAAAGATCTAATTGATATAAATATTTAAAATTGAGAAGATTTAAAGTAGATATTAAACTTCTGTACTATTAGCATAAAACAAGAAATTTAAATATCTTTTAAGAGTAATTTTTAATAAATGAAAAAATATCTATTTTTAATATTTAATAATAACTATTACTATATCTGTATTTGGAGGTCAAGCTCTCTTTATTTATAATAAATTTTAAAATTGATGATAAATTTTAAGCAATCAAAATCCCAAAACCCCTTAGTGAGGTTTATAAGTGCTTTGATTTGTAGGGTATAGTTGGGGTCTTATTGGGGTCAGAAGAGAAATTAGGCCAATTTACAAAATGAGAAATAGAAATTAGCGAAATTTAGGGTCGATTTATGATGAGTAATATTTAGATTTACTGCTTAAGCTTCGGTATGGTACGTGTATTTATATAGACTAAGCCAAACCTGTACTAAATAATGCAGCTATAGCAAAGTTATTACGCAAGAGTGCCTCAACTGTTAGGTATCACTGCTTGCTAGCTGTTTAGCATTTTAATTCTGGTTGTTGAACGCATCCTGCAAGAAAATAAAAGTTCTCTTAGGCTCATATTGACTTCCTCTGCGACTCGAAGACTTTGAAGTATTGGGCACACTTTCCATTAGACTAGCGAGCTGTGATGTTTCATCGCAGGTTTCCCGACATGCGTATCTCTCCTTAGACTATAGCCAATATTTATAGAAGAAATGGTATTACTTTAAAGACTGTCAACAGGGTGAAGAGAGTAATTGATTTTACAGTGCCATTTTATAGTAATAATTTAAACTATATATATGATTAAATGCAGAGAGCTATTACTAATAACATCAAGTTCATACACGCTGATGAAGCTGTGTTTACCTTCAACACCTTTATTAATAAGTCTTGGAATAAGAAGTATGATAAAATAGAAGTCTACGATTAGAAAATAAAGGTTGTAACTCATGGAATTTTAGCAGGTATTAGTGAAGACTCTGGCTTAGAAAGTTATGTTATTCATCCTCGCTCTATTAAGCGAGAGTAGTATATAGAGTTCCTCATAAGCTGAGAGATAAATACACTGATTAAGAGATCATCCTGTTTGTTGACAACCTCTCAGTTCATAAGACTAAGGAGTCTAAGAAAGCTTATGAAGAGTTAAAAATTACTCCTGTATACAATGTTCCTTACAGCCCTTAATTTAATGGAATTGAATTCTACTGGAGTTAAATAAAGACCCACAACAAGAAACTGGTGCTATATCACCTAATGCATGACTTGCCTATAGATACAGTAGACTTGATTCAGAGTAGCTGAAAGAGAGTAAGCATAGATAAGACAACAGTTTGTGTGAGAGAGGGAAGAATGAATGTTTATAAATAAGTTTTAGATTTAAATGACTGAATAAGTTCACATATTAAATTAACCCAGAAATGGATTTGGTTTCTCTTTCTTCTCCTCTTCTTATGCCTTGCTTGGGCCCATATTTCTTCTCTTTGTGCCAGCTCCTGCATCTATGTTCATTTCATCTGGCTTTTAAACATCTTTATAAAGTCTCTTGCTCACTTCATGAATGGTCTAAGACTTTCTCTCTCTGTGAACCTTTGCATGTTCTTTCATTAGAAATATAGCAGTTCCAGGTTTCCCTAAAGAGTTATAAATCAAAGCTTACTAGAAAGGAATGGATGCTTCTTAAGCTCTGCGAGCCAGGTCTCGCTTATAAGTATGCCTTGCTTCTTTTAATCTTCAGGAGAAATTGAATAGCGTTTCTTGTGAGCTTCTTCAATGATTTCTCTGAGGTATCTCTCTCTTAAAGTGCCAAGAACACCAAAGAAGAAGCTCCTTTCTGGAAGCTTGTTAGAGATCTGTTTCTTGGTAGGAAGATAAACTACCAACTCTTCATCTTACATCGCATCCTCGTAAAGATTAGTGACTGAAATCTCTGGGTAGTTTGGTATTTCTAACTTAATTTCATTGTTTTTAAAGGCTTTTTTCTCATCACAGAGTATCGCTTTTAAGAATGAAATTTTGGTACCTTCCATCGTTGGAAGGAATAAACCCACTATAGTATATGATTAAGTATATGTCACATGCTTACCATGCTAAGTGAGGTATCGATAGAGATCTTCCTTGCTTCTAAATCTTGAGATCATTTCTTAAGCTCCAACTCTCTTCATTGCAGTACTTATAGATTCCATTCTTGTTCCTTCTCTTGTTATTGAATTTCAAATTTTAATATATAGAGTTCTGGATCCTACTGTTAAAAATATTAATATTAAATATGGGCATCTTATAGGAGGTCAACCTGGTAAGGATACGTGGAGAAAGCTGGTAGAAGCTGGAACAAACTTCAGAGATGGAGCTCCATTTTTATCAATTTAGTTCCATTAAATTAGTACTAAATTTGTTTAAATTTAATTAGTACTGGTACTAATTCCGTTTAATTTTAATTGGTACCAATTTAATAGTACCAAAACTTAATTAGTACCTAGTTTTAAACTAATGAGGTTTTAATGGAAAAGTTTCAAAATGGTTCAAAACCTAATTTTTACCAGTACCAATCTGAATTTTATCTAAGTTGGTACCAAAATTAAAAATATTAAGCATGAAATTAGAAAAGTTGTAGTTATAAACTAAGCATAATTATGATCTCTAATACTTCAACATCAACCATTATTGTTGCAGTGGTAACTCCTGTGCATAGTTGCTATAACTAGAGAGTTTATTAGAGCTTTATAATAGAAATTTAAATTTGAATTTAAACATGGCGGCTAACTTAAATCGAAAAGCAGTTTCTCTTAGCAGTGGATAATCATAGCTAAACTTTGGCTCAACTAAAAAGCTAGAAGTTATTTATGTTGAGAGAGAGGTAGATCTAAGAGCTCTTGAGTTTGAAGCAGAGGTCTTCAAAATAGAAGTATAGAACTTAAAGGAGAGAGCAGAGATAGGACTTTAAACATAAATTGAATATGTGAAGACCTAAGAGAACAGCTCCCTATTGAAAAGATAAAAACATTTTAATGTGAAGACTGCTAGAATTTTTTCTCAACTGAACAAAGCTTGAAGAGACACCTTAAAGAGGTGCACTCTGGCAAAGCCAAGATATATTTCAAGCATGAAAAAGTGGATGGAAGGTACTAGTGTACAACTTGTATGAAGTCTTATACTCACTCTGCAAAAGTTAAGAAGCACATGCAAAGCATCACCTCAGTGAGTTCTTGATTTAAGATAGAGAGACATAAAAACTTGTGCCAGCTAAAAGAAAATCAAATACTATCGAGTCTTAAAGAGAGTTACAGGAGAACTTCAAGAGACAGAAAATATAAGAATCGATGAACTAACCTGCAGGCAATACAATTCTAGCCTGCTTTCAAGCAAAAGCTATGAGCATTCCTGCATTGAATGCAATTAATCTAAGTAGTTGTATTGAGAATTACTTGCATATAAGTGTTCCTAACAAAGCAAAGCTTATAGTGGTTGATGAGTATGCATATAAGGTGTACCCTTTCAGCTATCTCCTTAAGAACGAGCAATACTAAAATGAGTTTGCTAACGAATATATGATTCTTAGAGAGGCATAGAGAAAAGATTGCAAGAACTTGCTTAAACTAGATGGTGTTATTTTAAGCTATGGTTTTATCGCACTAAGACTTAAGAAATATGAAATGACTCTGAGAGATTATTTATATCATAACAGATACCCAGATGATTTGAATGATATACTATCAGATATGATAAAGGGTGTCAAGGAGTTGCATGAACTTGGATATGTTCATAGAGATTTGAAACCTGAAAATGTAATGCTGAATCTCTGTCCTTTAAAAGTCGTAGTTATTGATTTCAATAGAGCCTTGAGATAAGAGATAGTAACTTTAGCAAAGGTTCTTGGCACTCCTGGCTATTTCCCAATAAGAGAGAAGTGGACGAATGGATCAGTTTAGTGGGATGTATGGGCAGTAGCTGCTATAATTTTAGAGAGTGACATGGAATGCATGTCTTACTATGGTACCAAATAAGAGAAATAATCAATAAGTTTAGCCATTAAGCATATAAAGAAGGACGATATCTGCAAAGAAATCAAACAGATTGTAGACATGATAATTGTAAGAGCACCATCATATCCAAGATAATCCTTAGACGATTTACTTGAACCATTATAGAGAGCTAGATTCAAGAGATACAATAAAGACAAGCAGATAAAATTTGTTTGAGTTAAATCGCGTAATAATCATTAAATATACTTAAAATTCACATAAAACCTGCATTTTCTCTACTAACCCCAATAAGACCCCAACTATACCCTACAAATCAAAGGACTTATAAACCTCACTAAGGGGTTTTGGGGTTTTGAATCAAGGGATTTTATAACAGTAAAATTAGATTTTTTAATTTATCCTTCATTATTTTAATTGATATTTAAGGTATCTGAATTAAATAGGGTAGTTAATATTCATTGATTTTTGATAAAGTTTTTTATTTTCAATGAATTTTCATTGTACAGGATCGTGGGGGTCTTTTTGAATTAAGGAACACAGAGTCCCCATAATATTAAAATTTTCAACTAATTGTATTCAAAATAATTATAAATTATTAGGGATATAATTTTGAAAAGTAGTTGTTGAGGAATATTTTTATTTCTTCATTAAAAAATAAAATTTTATTGAACGAATATTTTTAATTTATATGACTTACTAATTTTTATAGAATTAGTGTTTGTTCACTGCAATAAAGTTTATCTCTTATATCGGTGTTAAGTAAGGAATGCTGATATTTATAATTATATATATATATGATAGTTTTACATTATTTCATTGCTTTTTATTAAAGATTTCTCAAATCTAGATCAGTTTGTTCCTGAATAAAATTAATATTTAATTACAGTAATTTAATATTCGAATAAAGTTGTTAAAAAGTGTATTAAATGCAATCTGCTTAAAACTCAAGCTTTTATTTATTTAGATATACAATTAATAGTTTTTTTTTTAAAATTCATTTTTTCATTATTTAAAAAAAAAATAATAGTTAAATTGATTTGACAAAGAAAATTTTGTATTTTGAGAAAAAAATATAAAGAATATATTTCAATTAAAATTGGCTTTTATCTAAGAATAGTTCAAATTGTAGTTTGTCAACATGTAATATCACATCTTAAAACATTTGATATTAAGATGGAAATATAACTGGATTTAGGACTAAATCATTGATATATAATCAATCTTTAAACTTTCTTGGTTTACAAAAAATATTAATATTGTAGGAATAAATTTGATTTGGGAAAAATATTTATTATTAAAAAATTCATAATTTAAGATCGTAGTAGTTAACTTTCTGGAAACATAATTAATACTTGTTTGAAGAGAATTAAAAATAAGCTGGACTTTAATAATGGCGGTATCTCTCTATCGCATTCCTGAAGCGAGATAAGTTGAGTTTAATTGGACCATTAAAACAAATAAACAAATCACTCAAAATCAAAGGCACGTGATATCTCACTTCAGGATGCAATAGAGGGGAACCGTCATTATTAATGTCTTGATAATTCTGAATTCTCTATAAAAAAGTAACATATTATTTAGGTTTACAGAAAGTTCACTGCCACTTTTAAAATTATTATTTATTGATAGTAAATTTTTCCCAAATCAAATGTATTTTTACAATAATAATTTGAATAAATGAATTTTACAGTATCTTGCTATTAATAAATGATTGTCTAAATAGAATTAATTTCCAATTTAGCAAAGACTTGATATGATTTCTATTGCTTCTTTAAATTCATAAGCATATGAAAATATCAATGCAGTTATATATTTACTCTTAATTTATTGAATGAGGAAAGTTCTGTTATTTTTAATCGTAGAAGGTTGTCTTTTGAAATATTCAAGAATATCTTTAAATAATCTATAAGATTCCATCTTAATTTTTTAAGATACTGTTTTATTTTAAATAATAATATAATCTATCTTATATCAATAAATTCTTTTAAGGTCATATTGAAAGAAATAAAATTAAAAAGCTTATCAAAAATAATAATATAAAATTCATAAGATTAGCTTTAATAACTTAGGACACTTTGAGTATACTTCTTGTTTTATGATATAAATACTTATATAAAGATTTAAAATATAATATTATATTATGATATCCTCATATTCTATAACTTCTCTTTCGTTATTATGTTTGTATTACTTATGCATTTCATTGCTTGTAATTAGTGTTATAAGTTGTTAACAATTTTCAATAACAACTTCTTTTAAATCTGTGTATTATAAAATATAAATTGAAATATGTTGTTAATAATTATTAAATATCTTATTTTTTAATAATCAAATATATTCAATAGTAAGCTACATACTATTAAAAAAAGGAATCATTACTAAAATATGATTGATAATCATTTGCCAAAGAAACGTGTCTCAGTGAATTACAGATTTTTAATTTGGAAAGCACTTCAAGATACTCTATATTGGATTGTAAAATCAAGCAATCTATCTCAACTAAACATATTTATAATATAAAACAATATTAGAGTTAAGAACAATATATACAAAATTCGAATTATGATTAGTTTTATTCAATATATGTTCAAATTATAAAAACTATAGAAATCAATATATTTTACCCTTTGAAAAGAAAATAAGTTTATTTAACTATAAACTTAATATAATTAGCTTTAAAATGTAAAATAGAAGCAATTGCAATTATACTTTTTATATTTATTCAATTTTCTAATACTTAATTTCTTCATGGGTTTTATAATTTAGAATATATTTTAGTTAAAATTAAATATATATTTTAAAACTTTCACCAAAGAATTTCTTAAGCTCTCCAAAATGTTTAAGAAAGAACTAACTTGTAAATCAATAAAAACCCCAAAACCCCTTAATTAAATGTTTTAGTGATTTGATTTGTAGGGTATAGTTGGGGTCTTATTGAGGTTAGTGGAGAAACGCAGGTTTTATGTGAATTTAATGTATATTTAAATATTATTAGGTGATTTAATTCAAATAAACTTTATCTGCTTGTCTTTGTTACGTGTCTTGAATTTTGTTCTCTCTAGTGTTTAAAGTATATCGTCTAATGATTGTCGAGGATATTGGCGAGCTCTCACAATTATCATATCTACTATACTTTTAATTTCTTAGCATAATTATCTTGCTTGATATGCTTCTATGCCAAACTTATTAATTATTTTTCATGCACAGTACCAAAGTATGACATACTTTCCATTTCGCACTCTAAGATAATTGTAACTACAGTCCCAACATCCCACTACACAGAGCCATTCGTACACTTCTCTCTAATTGGGAAGTATCCTGGAGTTTCTAGAATCTTTGCTAAAGTCACTATCTCTTGTTTTATTTTCTCTGATGAAATCTATGACTACTACTTCTAATGGGCAGAGATTTAGCATTACATTTTCTGGCTTCAAATCTCTATGAATATACCTTAGATCATGAAGCTCTTTCACACACTTAGTCATTTCTATGAGTATCTCATTTAAATCATCAGTATATATATTATGGTAAAGATACCCTCTGAGAATCATTTCAAACTTCTTGAGTCTAAATGCAATAAAACCATGGCCAAGTAACCACCGTGGAGCTTAACTAGGTTCTTGCATTATCTTTTCTAAGCCTCTCTCAGTACTATGCATTCGTTTGCTAATTTTAATATTGCTCATTCTTAATGAGATACTTAAATGGATATACCTTGTAAGCGTATCATCAGCAACTATAAGTTTTACCTTGTTAGGTACGTCAATATTAAAAAAAATTATCAATATAGCTGCTGATGTCAACTGCATTTAATGCAGGTTTATTCATTACTCTCTCTCTTTCTTATATGCATGCTATATACATACCATTAGCTGGTTGGTTCATTGAGTCCAATCGCTTCTATTGATTAATTCTCTCTTACTGTTCTCTTAATGACTCAAAAAAGTTATTTTTTCTTTAAGCAGGTACAGGCTTTTAAGTTTCCTCATCTTTTATCAGGTATTCGCTTAAATGATGCTTCTGTATATGCCTATTACTTTGGCTGAGTGAGTATAAGACTTCTTGCATGTTGTTCACTATCTACCATCTACTTTATCATGCTTAAAGTAGATCTTAGCTCTTCCAGAGTGTACCTCTTTGATGTGCCTCTTCAACCTAGACTCAATTGAGAAGAAATTTTAGCAGTCTTCACAATAAAATTTTTAATTTCTTAAATTGGTTGCAGTTACTTATCTTCCTCAACAAATTCAACATATGTTTAAACTCTCATCTCTGCAGTCTACATCTTGTTTAAAACTTCAATTTAAAAGACACAGCTTCAATTTCTAGAGTTCTTACCTCAAACTCCTTTTCAATAAAAATTACATCTGGTTTCTTGGGAGAGCCAAAGTTGAGCAATAATTAACCAGTTCCAAGAGAAACTGATATACGATTTAAGTTAGCCACCATGTTTAAATTCAAATTAAAATTTATATTATAAAGCTTTAATAACCACTCAAGTTATAACTGTAAAGGAGTTAACACTTAAGCAATAATAGTTGGTTATAAGGTATTACAAGTCATATTTATACTTAGTTTATAACTATAACTTTTCTAATTTCATGCTTTGTATTTTTAATTTTGGTACTAAAATTGAAAAAAAATTCAGGTTGGTACTGGTTCTAATTAGGTTTTAAACCAGATTAGAACTTTTTCATTAAAGCTTCACTTAGTTATAAGAAGGTACTAATTAAGTTTTGGTACTATTAAATTAGTACCAATTAAAATTAACGAATTTAGTATCAGTACTAATTAATTTTAAACAAATTTAGTATTAATTTAATGGAACTTTATTGATAAAAATGGAGATCAATCTCTGCAAAGCTTTCTCCACTATCCTTACCAGGTTGACCTTCTATAATTTTCCCATATTTAATACTAAGATCTTAAACAATAGGATCAAAACTCTATATATTATTATTTGAAACTCAATAATAAGTAAAGGAACAAGGATGGAATCTATAAGTACTGAAATGAAGAGGGTTGAAGCTTAAGAAATGAACTCTAGATTTAGAAGCAAGGAAGATCTATATCGATAACTCACTCACCATGGTAAACATGTGACATATACTTAATCATTTTCTAAACTGGGTTTTATTCCTACCAACGATGGAAGGTACCAAAATTTTATTCTTAAAAGCTATTCTCTTGATGAGAAGAAGGCCTTCAAAAACAATGAAATAAAGTTGATAGATATACTAAATTACCCAGAGATTTCAGTCACTAATCTCTACGATAATGCGATGAAAGATTAAGAGTTGGTAGTTTATCTTCCTACCAAGAAACAACTCTCTAACAAGCTTCCAGAAAGAAGCTTCTACTTTGTTGTTCTTGGTAATGAGTAAAAATTTAAATATTCACCAGAAATTAGGAAATTAATCAAGAATAATCTATAGTATTTTGTAATTAATTAATTTATCAATTTATTAATAATCTAATTTTATAATTAAAACCACACTCCAACCCAAATCTATAAATGGTTTGGGATAGAGTGTGGTAGAGTGTTATTTTAATTATATATTTATATTATGTTTAAAAATAACATTTCATTTAATAGAGATGACATATAGTTTTTATTATGAAATAATTTATTTATATTTTACTGTATTTTAATTAATAATATCAAAACAGTTTAAAAATTAATCATTTAATAACAGTGATATATAATGAATCAATGAATTTTATAATTTAATCAAAAACTATATGTCATCTCTATTAAATGAAATGTTATTTTTAAAGATAATATAAATATATAATTAAAATAACACTCTACCACACTCTATCCCAAACCATATATAGATTTGGGTTGGAGTGTGGTTTTAATTAGTAAATTAGGATTATTAATAAATTGATAAATTAATTAATTACAAAATACTATAGATTATTCTTGATTAATTTCCTAATTTCTGGTGAATATTTAAATTTTTACTCAATATAAGAGAGAGTTATCTCAGAGAGTTCATTGAGAAGCTCACAAAAAACGCTACTCTTTTTATCCTGAAGATTTAAAGAAGCAAGGATTACTAATAAGGGAGACGTGGCTTGCGGAGCTTAAGAAGCATCCTTACCTCTCTTGCAAGCTTTGATTCATAACTTTGTAGGCAAACCTGGAACTGATATATTCCTAAAATGAAAGAACATGCTAAGATTCACAGAGAGAGGAAATCATAGATTATTCATAAAGTGAGCAAGAGACTTTATAAAGATGTTTAAGAGCCAGATGAAATGAACATAGATGCAGTAGCTAGTAATAAGTGAAGAAATATGGGCCCAAGCAAGCCATTAGAAGAGCAGAAGAAGGAGAAGCCTAATCCCATTCTGGGTTAATTTAATATGTAAACCTATTCATTCATTTAAATCTAAAACTTATTTATAAACATTCATTCTTCCTTCTCTCGCACAAACTGTTGTCATATCTATGCTTACTCTCTTGCAGCTACTCTTAATCGAGTCTACTGTATTTATAGGCAAGTCATGCATTATGATACAACAGTAGTTTCTTGTTATGGGTCTCGATTTAACTCCAGTAGAATTCAATTAGAATAAATTAGAGCTGTATGGAACGCTGTAAACTGGGGTAATGTTTAGCCTTCATAAGCTATCTTAGACTCATTATTCTTATGAACTAAGAGGTTGTCAACAAACAGGATGATCTCTTGATTTAGTAAATATTCAAAAATAGGCCAAAATGTATATTAATAATAAAAAATGTATAATTTTTTTTTATATTCTAATAGGATAAATTAAAATTTACGAGCTAACTAAAAAGATTTTATTATGTGTTAGCTCGTAATATTAAATAAACTTTTTTTAAAGTAAATATACTTACATTTATATAACTCATGTTAGAATGTTTTCTTGTTAATTTTTTGTCAAATAAATATTGCTTATTATTTAATCTTATACAAATGATTGGTTAATAATTTATTTAGTAATATAATAAATTCTTTTATTAAAACTGGAGAGATCTTTTATTAAATTGTAAGTTGATATAATCCTAATATAAATAATTCGCATATAATACTATAACAAATATAACTGTCGCTAATATAAATAAAACTTAAATATAATATATAACTATTTTTGATTATTTAATCATTCACTGGCAAATCTAAGTAATTTTACTGATTGCTATACTTCTCTCTGAGCTTATGTAGGAACTCTATAAACTACTCTCACTTAATGTAAGCGAGGATGAATAACATAACTTCCTTAGCCTGAATCTTCACTAATACTTCTTAAAATTGCATGGGTTACAACCTATACTTTCTAGTCTTAGACTTCTATATTATCATACTTCTTATACCAACACTTATAAATAAAGGTGTTGAAGGTAAACACAGCTTCATCAGCGTATAAACTTGATGTTATTGTCAATAGCCCTCTGCATTTAATAATATATATAGTTTAAATTATTACTATTAAATTGCACATTTAAATCAATCACTCTCTTCACTCTGTTCACAATCTTGAATGTAATACCATTTCTTCTATAAATGTTGGCTATAGTCTAAGGAGAAAAACGAATGTCAGGAAACATGCGATGAACATTACAGCTCGCTTTTCAAGAGGAAAGTGTGCCCAATACTTTAAGTCTTAGAATCACAGAGGTGGTAGGTGGTCAATATGGGTCTGAGTGAAATTTTATTATCTTGCTGGATGTTTTCTAGTCCCAGAATTAAAATGATAAACAGCTTACATGCAGTGATATCTTACAGTTGAGGAACTCTTACATTGTAGCTTTGCTAAAGCTGCATAATTTAGCACTATTTTGACTTAGTCTATATTAATACTTGTACCAACCTTTGCTTAAGCAGTAAATCTAAATATTACTCATCATAAATAGACCCTAAATTTCGCTAATATCTATTTCTCATTATATTAATTGAATTAATTTCATAACTAACCCAATAAGACCCCCAACTAACCCTACAAATCAAATCCCTAAAACATATAATTAAGGGATTTCGGGGTCTTGAATGTAAGAATATGAGGACCAATTTTGCCTATAATTATCCCAATTTCTTAGGGTAGTTAGATTCAAACTTCTCAAATTCTTAAATCTTGTTATGATTACATTCACTAAAGTATTTATAAATAATTTCTAGGATATGGTATAGAACACTCACCTTAATTCCATATTTTTAAGATTTAAATAATTTGATCGATCTTTTTATATTTTCTGACGAACTAACCGTATTCAGATTTTTTTATATAAAAAACACATTCTTTAATCAAAATATTTCTTAATATTTTCTATTTTTAAATGAAAATATCTTAATTTGGCTAGCTTTTATAATTTTTAAACAGCATTATCACAGACATAAATGACTTATAACTAGCAACATCAAGCAATAGCTAAAAAATTTTTTAGTCCTCAATAAACTTCCTTAAAAGTTATATTAAAAATAAATATTTTCTCAAATTTAAGGGAATTCGTGAAAACTAGGAAACTTCAAATAGCTTTTGCTTGATACTGCTAATTATAAATAATATTTTCTTTTAATACTGCTTTTGAAAAAATACAAATTTAATAAAATTTAGATATTTTTATTAAATAATCCAAAAAATTTATAGAAATATTTTGTTTAGATACAGCGTTGATTATAAAAAAAATCTGAGTACAATAAATTATTCTGAAAACCTTACCTAAAAAATTAAATTCATCTAATCTTTCAAATTTTACATGTGGGGGGTGTTTGCTACAATATCCTTTTCCTTTAAGGTATTTTAATATAATTATAAAATAATATAATTGGCAATGTTTGAATTTTCTTAAATCAAATTTTATTGAAAATCTATGCTCTCAAATAATTAAAAATAAATAAATAAATATATATATATTTGCTAATCATTTAAATAAAAATTCAATAATTCCAAGTTTTTTATTTTACCTAGTTCTTCTTTAAAAAATAAAACTTAATCTTGACTTTCAAAGTTGATTGGGTCAAGTTTAAGTGATTTAAATCTGCGTGGCGTATTTTCGAAAAATATGAACAAGTAATGCATAAATACAATTATTTTTATTAAAAGAGTAATTAGATTAAGAATTTATTACAAAATCTTTATTTATAGTATGAACTATTTAAATATTTTTAATTAACTTTGCTTTTAATAAACTTGATTATTGATGCAAGACTTCTATCTCTTTACTGCAACGTAGCAAAGGAGGATTAATTATAAAGAATGATACTTTGCTTAATAATCAAAATTAATTACATATTTAAATTTTTAGTTTCAAAATTAAATTACATATTTATTTAAATCGATAGCATTCTACTAATAATTCAAAATTAATTGCTATAAAAAATAATAAATGTAATTACTATTCTTTTGGTTTTGATCAATATTAACATAAAGATATCTGACTGGTTTTATAATACTTAGGGATTTTAGCCTACTTTACTATTGAAACTTTTTCAACTTTATATAATTTATTTATGTATTTTAATAATTTAAATAATTATTATTTAAAAATTCATCTAATAAAAGCTCATATCATTTTCATAAACCCCTACTTCAAGAAATTTATTAAAGTGAGGTTATATAGTAAGGCTTTCTAAAGTTTAATTATCAGATTCAATTAAAACTCTTAGAATTGTGAAAAATGGATCAATCTCAATATTGAGTAAGGTTAGTTCCCTCAGACTTCTATTTATATTTATAAAGTATTATTTAATTTATTTGTGTTAAGGTATGTCCCAATAAATATTTAAACGTATAATTTATAATAGATGAGTAATTTACACAATGCTTAAATTCTATTTCAAGCTTATTGAGAACAATATTTTTAAATTATTAAATAAAATCTTTTTTTAAAGCCTTACCATACATTTCTAAAAAAAATAATTTTTTTATTTTAAAATAAATTTGATTTATAAATAAAATTAATGGTATTAATTAAAGTTAAAGAGAATAAGTACTAATAACTTTTTAATAATATATTGACGAATTAAAATAAATTTGAGATAAGCTTCATTAAATATGATTTATATTAATATTTTGTAATTAATTATATATTAAATCAATTTAGAAGTAATAGTAAAGATGCGATTTCCAACTTTAATTTAGAATAATAATCAAATGAATTTGAGGCTTACAATTTAAGTCAAATTATCTTGCTCTATATTTATTAAAATGATAAATCTATGCCCATTTAAATTCTTTAAAATTAATACAATATCTTTCGATATGGCCAACATTTACAACCACGTTTTTTTCCCCATTTATCTATTATTAAACTTATTTGCCAATTTCAATCTTATTTCTACAATTGTTAATATTTAGGTAGAGGGTAATAAATTTAGTGTAAATAAATTTGTTAATTAAACTAAAAAGTAATTGGTATCAATTTATATTTATCATTTCTCATAATCTATTAAGAGCTTAAAACTGCTATTACCTATTTAAGTTAAGTATCTCTCATATAATTTTAACCATCAGAATTTAATTTTCCTAATTTTATAATTATTTTATTGCAATATTATCATGAATACATTGAAACAAAGCAATAGCAATATATTATTTTGAATTATATTTTAAATATTTTTGTCAACTTCACTTGGAATAACTTTCAGGCTCAATTCTTAAATATTGATAAAATCCCTGTTAACTCTTAAATTGTCAAATTTAAATTCTTGCAAATACTTTATTACTTCAAGTTTTATTATATTTTAACTTATTATTTAAGTTGAGGTAACCTTCTCCAAATTGAAATTTAAATGTCGGAACAGTTATAACTGTTCAACACTTAGAAAATAATAATTTTTTTAATTTTTAAATATTTTCTTGATAAAATGTTTATAATTGAATACGCATAAATATAATGTTCACATGTCTTTATTATGTAAAGTATTTAAATTAACAAATTATCATTTTATAAAAATGATTGAATAAAATTTACTCATTTATACCATTTTATTGCTTTAGAACTTAGGAGTAAAGTAATAAAATAATTGTTTTTTTTAAAACTTTACTAATAACTAATTCAAATTTGCTATTTTTAAATGTCAAATATATATTCCCTAAGTAATCTAAAAATGAAAGTTATAAGTCAAAGCTATTAATTTTAACAAAAATTTGTTTAATAAGGTAAAGAATTACTTATAAATAAATATAAATATTGATGAAGTTTTTTATGAAAAATTACAAATTTACATTTAAATAAAATGGGACATATCATATCCATTTATTTTATTATATAATTTATTTTATGACTACTTTCCTGAAACTTTTTATTTCTTGCATTTCCTCTACAAATCTTTCCATTGGCTAAATTTATCCAAGTTCAAGAGTAAGATAGTCTAAAGATTAAAGCTTTTGTTTGCATTTAACAAAAATTTTTGTTGTCTCATTATAACTCATTATAAGTTTTAAAGTTTTAAGGGATGGCAAGTTATTAATCATAGGTATCCAATAATTATGAATCATTAAAATTTTATAATGATGGATATCTTTTATTTAAAATAATTGAATAAAATTTATTTTTTATATAATTATAATAATTGCTTATATCTAATCCTGATTGTATTGCTTTAAAATCTAAATCTTTCAAAGTTAGTTACGTCAAATTTCTTAGCTTTATTTTATAAAAATAAATTTAAAGATTAATAGTTGATTTTTTTGAACAATTCTCTATCTTTAGACTAAACATCAACTCTTAATGACTTAATATTATCAAAGTTTTAATCTTTACTTTAAACCAAACACTAAAGTACAATTACTTTTTTTTTAATTATGAAGCAATATTTTGTATTATTTAGTTTAAATATATTATAATTGGCTTTAAAAGAATATGGATTTATGCAAATAGCGATTAAAATTATATTCTACAAAAAAATCAAAAATAGACTATTTCAAGATTCAATAACGAAAATTGATAGGAAAAAAAAATTAGATAAAATAAATTAAAATAGAGCTTAATATCTTCTTTAAACTAAAGTATTTACTAAATATTATAATCATTATTAATTTTTTAAACAAAGAATAAATTACTGCAAATATAATTACTCATTAAGGATAAAAAATTCATTAGAAAAATAACACATTTTAATATCCATTGCTAATGCAGTAAAATGTATTAAAACTAAATATGCAAATTTTTTGCAAGATAATTATAAATTAGTCTAAGATATTTGTAGAATTTTTGGGGGAATTTTATCCATAAATATCAATACCAAGTTTCAATTTAATTTTATAATATTTTCTAATCTTTTGGATTTAATCAATATTAAAAATACAAAACCAGTGAACTAATAGCTTCTTCATACCTTAAAACTAAAACCTTAAGCTTACTTAAGAATTTATGAGTAATATTTGAGAATTTGCTATACTTCTTCATTTTTTCCCTATTATACATAAAATTCTTGGTCAACTTTGATATTTTTAAACATAGGTGAGTCATTGATAGCAGAAACAAAATTTTTAAATTTTTATTGTTCAATGTTGCTTGCAAATAAATGTCTAATCTTGAGTCTTGATCTTTTTTATCCCTTAATTTTGGGATTGAGTTTCTATTGTTGATAGAATATTGGTAACAAATCCTTTTGCTCTATTGGATTGAAAATAAAATAAAATATATAATAAGTTTATAATAGTTTTAGTAGGTCCCTATTTTACTTTAAATATTTTTGAGACTTAACTTTGGATAAAGAATTGAGAATCTGTATTGCTTATTGATAATCAAATGCATATGAAAATATTAAAGTTGCTTTTAGCCACTTTTAAGCTGGCTTATTAAATGTAGAGGTTTGCCATCTTTAGAGTTAGGGTATTTGTCCATAATTTAACCATAAGATTCCATTTTTTTATTTAATATTAGTAATTTTATTTTAATTACTCTAATATAAATCTTTGATTTTATATTAATCTGAATTTTACTATTATTAATTTTACTTAGGAATTGATTGATCATTATAATGATATAGTTTAATTAAAATCAATTTTTTCTATTAAGTTAAGGTATTTTTAAATGTATTTTAATATTTTAAATTATTTGATTGTAGTATAAAATTTATAATTATTCATTATATCATATTACTTTTTATTAAGTAATTTACTTATATAAAAGTAATTGATTGAAAATTAATTCCAAACAATAAAAATTATTATATATTTTTATAACTGAACAAAAAATTAACATAGTAATGATATATTACTAAGCTACTTGATTAACAGCTGGTAATAAGACATTAAAAAAGATCATAAAAATCTGATAAATTGTAATTAGCTAACCAAACCTTTACATTCCTTAATTATATACTTAGAATTCTAACTACTTGATTAAATCTTAAAAAGTGAAATTATTTGATTTTAAATTTGGGATAAAATCCAATTATATTTAGAGATAAACAAACTTCTCACAGTATTGCTTTTCTTTTTAAATAAAAAATTTAATAATACAAATTCTCAGTTTATTGAAATTTTATCTTTAATTTTAATATTTAAGTAATACTAATTAAAACTTTAATTATAAATTACTTTATTGATAATATTTTCACTTATCGTATTTAAATCTAAATCATCCTCATTTACATAAATTTAAAAATATTAAAAACTAATATTAAAACTTAAGAGACTTATGAATAGAATATTATTAAATAAAAATATTTAACTGGCATCTAAATTTGAAAGGATATACAAGTATAAATATGTTTAATATCAAGTCTTTTTTCGAGTTTCAAGTTTCAGTTTAAATTAAAACAAAAATATAAATACTACTGAATCAAAACCCAAAACCCCTAAAGTTTTTTATTTGAGTTTTTGATTGATGAAAGTAGTCTTTTAACACATACTTTATTAGGGTTTTATTAGGGTTAATGTAGGTATTTAATGTTTAAATATTAGTAATTTAATTGAGTATATGCAAGGTTAGGGGGTCAGTTTTTGACACTGAGTATATAGATTTATTGTTTAAGTTGCGTTATGGATGTGATGATTATAGTGTCCATGAATTCCTGCAACTGTGAGGTCTCACTGTCTTTATGGATTTAATTTAAAGAGATAGCAGGTTAATTCTAACCCTAAATACCTCTGAAATTTTACCAGCATCATATCGATTATCTTATTAATGACTAGACTCTTAAATACTGGGCTATTTCTCTAAAGTCAAGAGGGTTGTGATGATTCATCTCCAATTTCCTGTTCTACACATCTCTGCATAATCCATAGCTAATATATATATAAAGAATGGAAAATCTTACAAGACAGTCAATCGCATTAAGAGAGTGATCGATTTTAATATTACATTTTATAAGGATAAATTATATATTAGATTTAATGCAGAGGGCTTAAGATCATAATATAAAATTCATACACGCTGATGAGGCAGTAGTCACGTTTAATACCGTCATATCAAGGTCTTGGTATAAGAGGTACAGCAATTTAGAAGTTTATGATCAAAAGGTTAAGGTATATACTCATGCAATCTTTGGTGGAATAAGTGAAGATAGTGGGCTTGAGAATTATGTTATCCATCCTTGTTCTGTTAAGACTGGATAATATATTAAATTTTTGCAATAGTTCAGAGATAAGTATGTTTACTAAGAGATCATCCTGTTTGTTGATAACTTATCAGTTCATAAAACTAAAGACTTAAGGAGGAAATATGAAAGGCTAAACATAACACCTGTATTTAATGTTACTTATAGCCCTCAGTTCAATGGAATTGAACTATATTGAGGCCTATTAAAACGCCTCAACAAGAAACAACTTCTCTATCATATGATGCACGACTTGAAGATAGACACAGTAGATTTTATTTAGAGTGCTGCTAAAAGAGTCAGCGATGATTAAGCAAAAGTATCCGCAAGAGAAGGGAGATGCTTTGTGTACAAATAAGTATTAGACTTAAACGAATGAATAAGTTCACATATTTAATATGCGCGTAAGGGGATTTGGCTTTTCTTTCTTTTCTTCCTCTTAAGTCTTGACAGGCCCTAAGTTTCTTCTCTTACTACCATCTCCTGCATCTATATTCATATCTTCTGGCTTTTAAACATCTTTATATAGTCTCTTGCTAACTTCATGAACTGTCTCCTGTTTTCTATCTCTATGAACCTTAGCATGCTCTTTCATAAGATATATACCAGTCCTTGATTTTTCTATAAAGTTAGAAGGGTAAGCTTACTTGAGATGAATGAATGCTTCTGTAGTTCCAAGAGCCAGGTGTCGCTTATTTTTATTCCTTGCTTCTCTTTTTCTTAAGGAGAGATGCTGTAGCGTTTCTTGTGAGCTTCTTAAATTACTTCACTTAAGTACTCTGGTTAAGAGTTCCCCAAAGAAGAAGTTTCCCTCTGGTAACTTATTTGAGAGTTGTAACTTTGATGGTAGGTATAGAGCAACATCTGGATCCCTCATTGCATCATAGAGGTTTGTCACTGAGATTTCAGGGTAGTTAGGTATCTCAATCATCTTTATTTCATTGGTCTTAAAAGCTTTTTTCTCTCACTTAGTAAGGCTTTTAAGAATGATATTTCTGTTCCCTCCTGAGTTGGCAAGAACAATCCAACTATGGTTAATATATTAGTATTTGATAAAAGATTACCTTGCTATACCAAATATCTATAGAGTACTCCTAACTTCGAAATTTTAATATCAATTCTTGAGATTGTATTATCTTCATTGCATCATTCATAGACTCCATCTTGCTTCCACTTTCTATAAATGTTTATGAAAATTAAAATTATGGATATCCATTCTAAATTACTAAAATTTTACTACTAAATAGAGAAATCCAACTGTAGGTCAACCTGAATAAGATAGTAAGAGAAAGATGGAGGAACTTTCTCCAAGTTTCAAAGATTGTCTTCCATTATTATCAAACTTTGTCCATTAAATTTCTTCTAATAATAATTAAATTTAATAGGTGGTGCTCCTAATTTATTTAAATCTTCATTAGGTGGTTATATTAAAGTTCAAAACCTTATGAGGTTGTACATAAAAAAAATTAAATTTTAAAACCTCCCTTCCTAAATTTACAAGAACTGCTTTAGGAGCATCACCTAACTTTACAAAAAACATTTGGGTGCATTTTAATGAATAAAATGGATAAATAAGTATATAAATTATCACTAAATTTAAGAAATATAAAACAAATGTCTCGCACTCTTTTCTCATTAAACCTCTCTAAACCTTTGAGGATATGCTCTAACTCTTGTATAAAGATAGAATTTATATAGCTTGTATAGTTATTAATAGTATTTATAAAATGAGCGGTACCTTATTTATAAGTGCGGCATTTCTTGGCCTTAGCCACAAAAACTTTCTTTCATAAATCAAAAGAAAATTGAGACCTGAGATGCCTCCTCCTAGTACGAACCTGAAATTTTCTAATTTTAGGTATCAGACTTTGAATAGACATTCAGCTGTTAAATAAAAATGCAAAGCTAAGAAATTTAATGCGAAGCTATATGAAAATGGTTGAAGAGGAGGAAGAGAAAAAAGAAATAAAGCATTACATAGTGTGAGAATAACTTCACTTATAAATCTGCTCTTAAGCGTCATATCTTAGAGCAGCATTCTAACAAGCCCAAGCTATATCTTAAGCATGATAAGATATATGGAAAATATTTCTGACCTTACTGCAATTATTAATACAATCATTCAAGGGATCTAAAAGTTCATCAATAAAAAAATCATAGCAATTCAAGAAGTTTGAAGTAATAGATCTTGAGACTGGTGAGATCTTCCTTTAAAACAAGAAAGCCAAGAGACCCTTTAAAAACTTTGGAACAAAGAGTAAAGAAAGAAAATAAACTTATTAAAGCAGTAAGAAACCTCCCAGCCTC
Source organism: Oxytricha trifallax (assembly GCA_000711775.1). Taxonomy (NCBI): domain Eukaryota; phylum Ciliophora; class Spirotrichea; order Sporadotrichida; family Oxytrichidae; genus Oxytricha; species Oxytricha trifallax. Next base: position 28,571 of record ARYC01000472.1, on the reverse strand, counting down.
AAAGATAGTTAAAATCACTCATAGGATGCATGCACTTAAACTTCCAATATTGAATATAATTAACCTTAAAGAGTTTAAAGAAAGTTATCTTATCCTTGAGGATAAATTTGAGAATAAAGTATAAGTAGTTCGCATAAAGATATATCCGTTCAACTACTTCAAATGCAATGACTAGTATCAAATGGAATTCGTAAATGAATACCAAGCACTTACGAAGCCAAGAGAAAGATAGTGCAGATTTATAATAAAGCTCGATGCTGTTTTGCTTGCTCAAGATTATGTAGCGTTTCGTGTTGCTCTATACTAAATGACATTAAGAGACTATATTTAAGATTAAAGGATACATAAGTAGTTACCTCTAATTTTTAAAAATGTTTGCTAAGGCATTGAGGAGCTGCACACTCTGGATATGTTCATAGAGATTTGAAGCCTGAGAATATAATGCTTGACTTTTCACCTCTCAGAGTAGCAATAATAGATTTTAATAGATCTTAGAGAGTTGAAGCTTCAGATCTTGGCAATATTTATGGTACTCCTGGATACTTTCGAGAAAGAGAGGACTGTAGAAATGGTGATATTAAGTGGGATGTATGGGCTCTAGCAGCAATAATTTGTAAATGCGTAATGGCAAAAATGATTACTATAGCTGCAAAAGAGAGAAAACAGCAATATCTAGACAAGAATAAGATAAAAGGTAGAATGAAAGATATGGCTGGAAAGATAATTATTAAGCCTCATCATAGAGCTTACCATAAAAAAGACTAAATTGTAAATTGGATAGGAGAAATAAAGTTTAGAAAGCTGCCTCATGATGCCAAAGTACTGTTTGAGTGAATAAAAAATAAAACATCTGCAATACACACTAATTTGCATTACATTATAACCCTAAACCCCTACATAGCCTATTAAATCACTAATAAAGCATGCCCTAATAGTCTACTTTTATCAATCATAAATTCAATCAAACAACTTCAGGGGTTTTGGGGTTTTGAATAAATCAGAAAATATCTTCTTATCACATAATGTTAAATAAATATAAAGATAAAATTATTTGAAAACAAATATATCATAAATTAATAATATTCTAGATCAAAGCTTAATAATTATAAGTTAAGGAAACTATTATTAGGCTTATTCTTTTAATTACTTATAAAATTGTGGACTTAGTAATCATTTTAAATAAGGAGAATTTTATAGAGAAATTAATGTAATAAAATTAGTTATTTAATTGTAATTAAAATATGACTAAAACTTCTAATTAAATTAATATAAATAAAATTAGACTCAATTATCATAGATATAAGTTATTTTTTTAAAAAAATTTAATACTTATAAATTTTAATTAATTATGCCTATTTTATTTATTAAAGTAAATATACATCATAATAAGAAAACATCAACATCATAATTAGAAATAATTATTAAAATTATTCTATAATTATTTAATATGAATATTCTTGAATGATATAATATTTTTATGCCAATTTAACTTATAATTAGTAATTGTTTAACTTTATACGATACTTCTACAACAAATTCCTCCACATATTTGAATGAAATAATCATTTAGTTCATAAGATGTTTTTCAATTGGAGTCAAAATAGCTTCTTTAGATTCATTTTCTTAAGTTAAATTATTTTAATTTGAACTTTATTACGTTTACTCTTCCTGTTTAGTATATAACTAGGCAAATTATAAAAAATTATACTTATTATTTCAATTTGACTTTCATAAGTAGAGGCTTGTTTTATAGAATATGCAATAATCTCTCTAATTATTCTTGTGAAAATGTCAACATATCAGGTTTAAAATATTATAAATAAATTGTTTGGTGGATTCTATATTTATTGTCATGAGTTTATTTTGTTTCATCATGAAATCAAGAATTTAATTTAGAGCTGTTATTTTCTCATAGGGATAATAATTCTTGTGGTCTATGCTAGCGAAAAAATCTATCTCTTATTGATCAATAAAACCAATCAGTTGACAGTTTATAATCATTAAATTGCTTTAATGTAAAGTTGAAATATATTTTTTTAAAATATAGAACCGATACAAAAATTTTAATTATAAATTTCTAAATTTGTATTATTGTATTATATGTCTATATTCTAGAAATTATGAAGCATATTTATATTTTTTTTTAAAATCATGTTTTATTTTAATTTCATATTAATAAATAACTGTTCACCCCCCCCACACCCATACCTAGCCCCCCATCCCACGTCCATATATATAATTTTCTTGTCTTACGGGCAGCTAATATTTATTGATTAATTTTTATATGATCACTACATCCGTCTATCTCTTTGTGTACATGCTCCCATTGGAAAATCTTTAAAAATCAAAACAAACAAATATTTTATTTATAATAGTAAATAATTTTTTGATAAGAAAATTCTATGTAACATTCATATTATTGTACTTTTAAGAAGCTAACCAAAATTTTCCTAATTTAACTGGAATATATATTTACTTATAAAATTTTGGTTAGCTTCTTAAAAGTACAATAATATGAATGTTACATAGAATTTTCTTATCAAAAAATTATTTACTATTATAAATAAAATATTTGTTTGTTTTGATTTTTAAAGATTTTCCAATGGGAGCATGTACACAAAAAGATAGACGGATGTAGTGATCATATAAAAAATAATCAATAAATATTAGCTGCCCGTAAGACAAGAAAATTATATATATGGACGTGGGGTAGGGGGCTAGGTATGGTGAACAAATAACTTTAGAAATATATAGTAAATATAGTTACCTATATTTAATATCCTTTTTAATAAATTTAACTAATTTCGATTTCCTAATGATTAATTAATATGTTAGTAAAATTTTAAAATAATCTCTAGATGTCTCAAATTTGATTGATTTTATAAGGAAGTAATCATATTAAGCATTTGTTCAAAGATTTCTTTAAAATAAAAAAAAATAATATTTATAATTCTTCCCCTATTCTACAGTCTATATTGCTCTAAATTTAATTTAAAAATAAATTATAATAGTTAAAATAAAACTAATTGCATTTCTTTAAAAGTAATTTAATTTAAAAAGTTTATTATAATTTACAATAAGTTTAAGCTTCCTAAATGTTTTGATATTAAATATTACTGAAAAGAATGGTGCATAGTCACCCAAGATTATTTTCTCGCCAGATTATGTGGTATATTCTTAAGTGTCTATATATTTAAATAAGAATATAATAAATCTTAAAATATATTTTAAATTTTGATTTTAAGTTTTTAGACTTTATAGTGTGGTATTTATAAATATATTTAATTTTTATCTTAAAAAATATTGACCCTTAACTTACTTAAATAATGAAAAAAAATAAAAGTTCAATGTAATGTTATAATATTCTAATTATTATTTATTGTAAGGAAAAAATTATTTTAATTTATTTTTTTAGGAATTCTTTAATTTAATAAATAAACACTTTTCATTTGCTGATATTTTAGTCCAATTAAATATAATTCCCTTATTAGATTTAAGAATTTTAATTTTCTTATTCTAAAATTATATCAAAGTATTTTTAAATAAATAAAGTTTTTTGAATTATTACAATTTATCAATCAACTAATTTTTTTAAGTTAAATTAAGATTAATTTCCTTGCTAAAACTAACTATGTAATTAAATTAACTTAAATCTTAATATTATAATGCAATTATTATTTAATTTTTTTTGACAATACTCATATTTGCAATATCCTTTACTTCTTATGAATACTACGATTGTTTATCAATTTTAAACTCAAAAAAAATCGAAATAATAATAAATTGTTTCATGCTTGTTCTAACCAAGATAACCCTCCCACTTCTTCAAAAAATATTACTAGACCCCTTTAAACTATCCATCCCCATTCTAAACCAATATAAACATCCATTCTAACCATTAAAATACCTATTTTATATATTTTTTATTTCTTCTCATTCAGTGAATCGAACTTAATCATGATATTATTCGATTTATAATGCAAGTTATTTAATTGAATAAATTCTCTATATCTGTTAACTTTTTCTGTCAAAAACTCCTAAAAGAATAGAGCCTATATTGCAATATTCAAAAGTATTTCTTTACAAACATAATTTTGACTATGGTGCATATATTTTAATAATGAAAATTAAAAAATCATTAATTGATTTCATCAGTCATAATTTACAAAATCATTCAGATGACTTTTATATTTTTTGATCTTCATAAAAAAATAATTTATATTTGAAAAAGATCAATAAGAATTAAAATAAAGTTAAATGAATCATTTTATAAATTATGATGAAGTTAATTAAAGATTTATTAATTTTTAAAAATAAAAATTTTACATAGTTTATAAAACAATATTTATAAAGATACTCTTTAGAAATCTGAATATAAGCTCTATTCTTGTAGAAGCTTGTATCAAAATAAAATGGGCTGATATAGTGAATTTAAAAAATTTAATAAATAACTTGTAGTAAAAAATCTAAGAATATCATTTTTAAGTTAGATTCACCTAATAAGAAGAAAAAAATCATATAAAAAGCTATTTTAATGGTTAATAGGTGAGGTTGGGATGAGTATCCTAGTTTCGAGTTTTATATCTCAGTTTAGGATGGGGAGTTGTATCTCGGTTCTAACTCATACTATTAATCGGGAAGTTTTCAAATTTAAAACCTTATTGTTTGCATAATAATTAATTAAAATCATATAAAAATATAAAACCTTCAAATTCTAATTTGACAAGTGATTTGAATTTTTAAAAAACAATAGCCAGAAAAACACTATCATACTAAACACGATACATTTCTGGTTTTTAACTTATGTGCTTTATATCTTTACACTTGCTTTAGATTTTACAACTTTTCAGTAATTCATTTATAATTAATTTATAATTAATTTATAATTAAGTAAATTTAATCATTAGGCAAGCTCTCTCTAATTATATCAAATTTGCACTGTTATGACTCATTAATACCAACAAATTTTAATTTTATATTAATTATTTACAAAAAATTAGAATTTTTTATAAATAAAATAAGCGTGAAAAATTAATATTTTCATGAATATAAATTGAATGATTCTTAAATAATTTAAAAATAGCTTAGCAAATTGGATAAATTTTTACTAATTAATATTAATTTTAGTAAGTTTGTTTAAATAAATTTATCATTTTATTAATTATATTGGTTTGTAATTGCAAAATATGCTATGCTTATCAAATTTGCAATTTAGCTATATAACAAGTTTTTCAATGTTATTCATACCCAAAACCCCTTAATGAGGTTTATAAGTGCTTTGTTTTTTAAGGAGTATGTGAGGTTATTTATTAAATGAGAGGCAAATTTTATAGCTCTTAGTGCCTATTCATAAAAAAGAATATAATGATTTAGTGTTTGAAATTGAGCTATAGATGTGATATTTAAAACAATTAAATCTAACCAGTCCTGAACTATATGTCCATAGTACTGCTCTTATAGCTAACAAATTGATAAATTCTAAGCTTAAGATGAAATAAAAAAAATTTTAAAGTGCCATATTGATTATCTTATATGAAAACATATTAAGATTGAAGGGCTCACTACTCTCTCGATCAACTTGCTACTATGACTATCGTAGGTCCCCGAGTTAGTTATCTCTGCTTAATCTAAACAAAATGGTATATCTTTTAAAATGTGAAATGCATCAAGAGCGACTTATTACTTTGCCAATTACAATTACAATTACAACTACAACTTAATTAATTTTGATAATTAAATTGAGATACGTTAATAATGCTCCAAAGGCTGTGTTTTCTTCAACACTTTTTCCAAATATTTTTGGTATTAAAAACATAGCAATAAAAATAAATCCCAAAATCTTTAGAGTATCTGATTGGTTTTGTATAAATTGGGGGTCTTATCTTATTTGATTAATAGAGAAAACGTAGGTTTTATGTGAATTTCAACTAATATTTAATGATTATTAATATACTTTTTGTTCGAACGAATGTGAACTGCTTGTCTCTGATATACCATTGAATCTAGCTTATTAGTGATTCTATTATTTCATCTCTGATTATTATGGATATACTGGAGCTCTTATAGTGACCATTTCAACTATATTCATAATTTCATGGAAGATAATTTTTTTAAAAAAAATTTGATTAGCATCCAAACTTATTGATTACTTCTTTTTTTTGCTCAATGTATAACATACTTTGCATATCCCACTTTAAGTTAATTCAGCTACCGCCCAAGTATCACATTACAAGAGCCATTAGCTGATTTCTCACTGATTGAGAAGTATCCTGGTGTGACTAGAACTTTTGCTAGATCCCTTTCTCTTTTCTCATTGATCCTATTTATATCCATTACAACTATTTCTAAAGGACAGAGATTTAGAATTACATTTTAATGTTTTAAATTTATGTGAATATAGCCTATCTCTCAGTATAAAATATTCTTGGCAGACTCATTTTAATACTACTAGTTGTTAATAAAATATCTGAAAGGAAATATCTTATTTTAATATCTATCAACTATTTTCCTACACAATCTGAAGAGTTTGAAGTGTATTTTTCAGTTATAAGAAAAAATTTCGCTTATAAATCAAGCTGATATAGATTTATGAAGGAGCATGGAGAAGCCAAACTAATTGATATCTTAAATAATGATATAATCTATAGAATGAATGACTCTTTGAGTACTAATAGAAATTCTATAATCTAGAAGATTTGAAGAATATCTTTTAAAAGCCCACAATAAAGATATATTAATTGAAATGTTTGAGGTAGAGTTGAGACTTCTTAACAAAAGAAAATCAAATCTTCTTGACTTTTAACTTTTAAGTCTTATGATTTTAAGAAAATTAAAAATATATCAGAAGAATCCAAATTAATTAGAACGTTGTTCCATGAACTTTATTAGTAATTTAATTACCCACGAAAAAATAATTTAGGATTAACTAAAAGCACTCCTCAAAATCCATATAAAATTTATGCTAAGTCTTTACAGAAGTATATTCATTTGATCTAATAAGACAATTTGAAATTTAGATGTAATGAAGTAAACTCTAGACTTCATTAAATTTTGTCAATAGTAACTAGCTTTAAATGCAACTTAGACTATAAAGGTATCAAGATGCTTCACAAATTAGGTTTTAGTCACAGGGATTCAAAGCCTTAGAATATAATGATAGTTTTTCAACTGTGAGTGCTGCAATATTTGACTACAGCAGAGCATTAAAAGTTATGAACACTCAAGGTTATTATTCAAGAAAGAGTAAACTAGAGAGATGGAAACATTCAATGGGTGAGTTGACTTGGTAGCAATAATAATATAGTAAGATATGACTTATAACGATTACTATGAAAAAAGGCGTGAAAAGAAGGCTAAGCAAAAAATTAAACATTTCATAGATTAAAAAAGAGTATTTCAATCAATGAATTAGATGACAAATAAATAATAATCAAGCAAAATCCACGATTAACATATCTATTGATTATATAGAATAATGATATAAATATAGGACTTCTATAAAATCATCCCCAAAAGTGCAATTGAGTGATTAAATTAAATAAATTTACTTTATATTTTACCCCAAAAATCTATCAATATCACAAACTACTAAAAATTCCATTGAAATCAAAGCACTTATATTCTCAATAAGGGGTTTTGAGATTTTATTGTTGTTTCCAATCAAATTAATATTATTTTTATTTATTAATCAAAAACTAAAAGAGTTTGTGTAAATTTGAACAATCCTTCTTAATATTCATAGTTAGTTATATATAAATATTAATTCAATAAATTTGAGAGTTATGCTAGTTTTCCAGAGCTAATAATCATGTTTTTTAATCTATCTTCGTGCTCAATATTGTAATTCACTTTTAATTCTTTCAAATTTCTAATAGTTGAAATTGAATCATACAAGTTGGGTAAATTTTTTATTAAATTATTTAAATGAAGTAAATAGTTTGAAGCATAGTTATCCTTTATAAAGAGCTTTTATATTTATGGAAAAACTTTATTCAAATCATTTGATCTTTCTTTCATATTTTGAAAGCTTCCACAATAAAAAATATATAGATCATTTTAACAAAGAAATTGGAGATTGTTCATAGGAAGAATATCATCGTTAACGCTTATTTCTCCATTAAACAATTTTAGCTCTTTCAAAAAACTTAAAAAATATATAACAATAATAGCATAAATAATTTAAAATTAAATAATAAAATTAATAAATATTTCACTTAAATTAAATATTAAAGTTTAAATATTTTTATTTAACATCATTAAATAGAATTGAAAATTAATTCTACTCAAAATTATTAATTTTTTCAAAATACTGATGATTATGTATAAATAAATTATCAAAATAACTTAATGGAAATAAATATTTTAAAAATTATTTAATTTTTTTATATTACGAATAAAACTAAGTCTACAAATCTCTAGCATAAAATTTCTATTCTTTTTATCTTCTATGCCTATGAATAACTTCTCTAAATTTCCTATTTATGCTACTAAGCTCTTTAAAGTTTTATAATTGATTATAAAGTTTAGCCTTATATTTTAGGAATAAAATTTGATTTAGAAAATTTAATTTTAATTAAACAATAATAATAGTAACAAATGGGAGTTTAAATATTGAGAACATGGATAAAATAGTTCTTATTAGATTGAAAATTTTAAATTAGCTGGACTTTACCATAGATTGTACTATTTAATCACTTTCTTGAACGAGTTAAATCGATTTTAATTTTAGCATCAAAGTCAACTAAAATAATTTACCAATTTTATCTCACTCCAGGGATGTAATTAAATAGTACCACCAATGTTAAAGTCAAGCTAACCCCCAATTTCCCTTTAAACAAGTACCACACTTTTTCGACTTCCAAAAAACTTACCGCCTCTAATTCATATTGTTATTTACTTAATTACAATTTAAATTCTCAAATTAATTTTATTTCTATAATAACTCTTAGTTAAAATAATTATTTTTTATAATCAACAAAAATTTAGAAGTTTTTTAGAATATCGATAATAATAACTATTTATAACGTTTTAATTTATTTTTATTATTAAAATTCCATTAAAATTTTTATCATTTTCAATAAAAAATTTTTGAATGTAAATCATATAAGTATGACGAAACCTATCTTTCTGAATAATATATAACAAAATTTGAATTTTTAAGAAGGGAGAAATAAAGTATAATATTATATTATTTTTAATATATATTCCTTATAAAGAAGATTAAGTAATAATTATTTTAGATTCTTGAAATTCACAAATATTTTGTTTTTATTTCCAATGCAAGAAATCTATATATTTATTATAAAGGGATAGAGTTTCCTGCTCCAAATATTGAAATTAATTATATTTTTTTTATGGATTTCTTCTACCATTAATTATAAAACTTTCTTGATATATAATTTTAATAGTTAACAATAATATAAATTTCCCATTAATCATTAGAAAATGAATTCAATCTAACTGTTTAATTAATAATTATATTGATTTTTATTATATTATTTTAATCTTTTTACGATAAGACAGATTCTAGATCTTCAGATGCGTGAAATTTTATAGTGGTTTTTGATAAAAAAAAAAAAACTTGATTAAATTATATATTTTATGTATGAGACAGGAAACTTCCGAAATATTATAAGTGATTAATAACTAACTATCGTAATATAAATATTATTGTATTTTGCTAATTATGAACTATATATTGGTAATGGCCATGAGAAAATTTAAAGTTATTTTGAAATATATTTATATTTTATAGACTTTAATATATTTAAACTTCATAATATTATTAGATTATTTTCCAGCTATAATTTTAATTTAAATTGAGACTTAATATAACTTAAAAGTTTCATTATTTTAAACTCTAGATATATTAATCTAATAAAATTCTAAATTAATTTTGTTCAATAGATTCTATGTTAATTACAAAGTTATATTTAATTGGATTTTATAAATGATTATTAAAAAAATATATTTAAATAAAATTTGAATTAGTTGTTCAAAATTGGCAAGGTTTATATATTTCATTATAGAGTCTTCAGTTTTTTATCAAAAAATAAATAAATATATATCTTTGATAGAAAAGATTAATTCTTGGAAAACTCTATTTAGTTGAATGTTAGGTAGGACGTATCTAAATGATAAAAGAGTTATTTCTCTAATTAAGGACTAAAAGAAATTAAATAAAATAATAACTATCTTGTAGGTGTTTAATTGTAATTGAGTTTTAATTGTAGATTACAAACCCCAAAAATATTATATGATCAATTTAAATTTATTGCTTAAACTTGTCTAAATATTAGCAATAAATAAATAAAACAAATATTGATACAAATAAATATTGAAAATATTTTAAAAATAAAAAAATGCAAATAAAATTTGAAAATTAGGGAAATTCAAATCATCATATTAATTAATTATAATAAACTGTCATGTTTTTAATTAGTCTATACTTCAATTTGGTATAATTATTTTTTTAAAGAAAATTCTGTTAAAAATTATATACATTTACAAATGTACTATAGAAAGTTCTAACAATGGATGATTTATTCTGAAGTGATAGATTAATTTACAGAAAAAAGGAATCTGCCAATAACTCAGTGTACCAATGCTGTTTGGATCAAATAAATTTTTAATATGATCCATAGTCTTATATTAAAAAGGAGCTCAGAATTTGGTTGATAATAACAAAATCACATCAGTCAAATATTTAAAAGGAGGATGCCAAGCATTTACATATTAGCAATTAATAGAGTTAAGATGTATCATTTGATTACGGATACCCCAATTGAAGGTCGCGTACAATCTCTGACACTTATTTTTTGCTTTCAAATCCATTAAGTGTTCAAGAAAATTAAAAAATATATCCTACAAGTAAATTTGTTCTTTAGCATATTACTAAACTTCCTTTCTACTGGATTTATTACCTCAGCATAAATTTCAAGAAGGTGCAACTAGAATTTATTAAAGTATTTTTCACTTTGGATTTAATTAACGATATAATGAAGTAATAAAGATTCTTTTATTTTGATGTATTATTAATAATAAATATATTAATCATTTATCAATATGTGAATAAATGAGATCTTCATAGAAATTGTTCACTTTAAAATTATAATTTTAAAGATTTATTAATTTTATTGTCATAAAAGCTTAATAATATGAGTGGTAAATTAATCTTCAGAATATATTAATTTGAAGGGAGTTTCCTGCTCTCAAGAAAGGTAGTGTCTTGCATATTTCGAACATTTCCTGCCTCTTTCATAAAATATTAAATATATATAAATTTCTTAAATTTTTTATCTTCAATTATGATGTAAAGTATTTATAAAAGAGTTTCAATTAATTTCATTTCTACCTGACAATGATTTGTTATTTCATAAAAAATTATATTAATTATTTATTATAAACAATTGATTTTAAATTTTATTATTAATAATTTGTTATAGAATAAACATAAAATTTGATAATTTTATATTATAAAAAGTTGTTAAATATATGGTTATGGTAATTGAACTTGGGATTTATATGTTTCTAAAATCTTATTGCAAAAGTATATCAATTTAAGTTTTAGTGTAGAGTCAACCTAATGAAACAATAAATTTTAATGGGAAAAACTACAGATGGATAGGAAATCCCTCTCTATTAGTTTTTATAATATATACAATTGAACAAATTTGGAATATCACTTTTAAATATTTATATTTTTTCTCTTTATTAAATTCTTTTTAAATTTTATAGGGGTTTATAATTTTGAATGGTAGTTACTTAAGAATTCTAATACTTTTTTATATATATATATTTATTAAAATATTTCGATTAACATAACAATTTAATAGAATTAGCCTTTGTTTTCAGCAATTATGTTTATTGCATTTTACGATTTTACAAGTGGTATGATGATAAATATAAAATTATAAATGATTTTCTTACATTTTTTCATTGCTTTTTCTTGAAGGGTTATCATATAAGGATTAGTTTATTCCTGGTAAATAATTTTAATTTAAATTGCATAAAATTTAATAATAAATTAAAATACAGCTTCTAAAAAGTGAACTAAATATCATCAGATTGAAATACAAGCTTTTATCTGAATAAGAATAAATTAAAAATGTAATGCTTATTTTTCATAACATTTCACTATTTCTTAATTTTTCAAGCAAACAGTCGAGTTATTTGACCGAAAATTATTGATTTAAAAATAAATATAATATATAAAAATGCCTCATCTCAAATGTTTTTATATTTTATATACATGAGGCTTTTATCTATGAATTTTTCAAATTCTAGATTACCAACATGAAATTTTATCTCTTTAATGATTTAATGCTAAAATGGACAGATTATTTGATTCACATCTGTATCCATAATTTATAATCATTCTTTGAACTTTCTTGGTTTACCAATATAAAATTAATATATAAAACTTATATTTACAGTATCTTGCTAATAATAAATGATTGTCTAAATAGAATTAATTTCCAATTTTGCAGAGGCTTGTAAGAATTTCTATAGCTTATTTAAATCCATAAGCATATGAAAATATCAATGCAGTTATATATTTACTCTAAATTTATTGAATGAGTCAAGTTCTGTTATTTTTAATAGTAGAGGATTGCGTTTTTATATATTCAAGATTCTCATCTAATCTTTAGGATTCCATCTTATTTATTAAAGATACTGTTTAACTATTAATTATATAAATGTTTATGATTTAATCTATCTTTTTATAAATAATGTATTTGTTAAAGTATATAATAATAAATCCAAATTCATTGTGAAAGAAATAAAATTAAATAGCTTATCAAAAATAATAATACAAACTCATAAGACTAGCTTTAATAACTTAGGACACTTAGAGTATACTTCTTGTTTAATGATATAAATACTTATTTAAAGATTTTAATATTATATTATTTTATTATGATATCCTCATATTCTATAACTCCTCTTTCGTTGTAATGTTTGTATTACTTATACGTTTCATTGCTTGTAATTAGTGTTATAAGTTATTAACAATTCTAAATAACAACTTCTTTTAATTCTGTGTATTATAAAATATAAATTGAAATTTATTGTAAATAACTAAATATTTTAATAATCAAAAATATGCAATAGTAAGCTACGTATTATAGAAAAAAGGAATCATCGGTAAATTATGATTGATAATCATGAATCAAAGAGACGTGTCTAAGTGAATGACAAATTTTCAATTTTGATAAAGCTTTTATATACTCATTATTAGATTCTAAAATCAAGCAATCTATCTCAACTAAAAATATTTTTAATTTAAAGTAATGATATAGAGTTAAGAACAAATTATACAATAATTTAATTATAATTCGTTTTAATATAAATGTTCAAGATAAAATAATAAAATTTATCATAAATTTAACCTATAAAAACATCAAAGTTCATTGAATTTATATATGAACTTAGTATTTAAAATAAATAATTATAATTAGAAGCAGCTCATTAAAAGACATTATAAATTAATTCAATATACCTTTAATTCTTAATTTATTCATGAGTTTTATATTTGAATATTTTAATTTATATAAAATAGAAAATTTAAAACTCTTTCCAATGAGTTTCTTAAGCTCCTTAAAATCTTTAAGAAAGAACTTACTTGTAAATCAATGTAAGAATAAAATGGGTAATTTTAACTATAATTATCCTCATTTTTTACAGAAGTCAAACTCAAACTTCTCAAATTCTTAAATCTAGTTATGATTACATTCATTAAAGTATTCATAAAATAATTTTATCGGCAAAGGTAGAAAACGCTCACTCCTCATGTCAATTTTTGAAGATTAGAAGATATTGATCTCCAAAGTAGAGCTTTCTTTAGAACTAGTATAGTAGAACTCGAAATTTAGTTTTTGAGATAACACACTATATAAACAAAATATTTCTATAAATTTTCGGATTATTTTTCATGAAAATTTCTAAATTGGTTAAATCTTATTTATTTGTTAAAAAGGCAGTCTTTTAAGAATAGTTTTTTTAAATTATTAGCAGATATCAATAATAGCTAATAAAACTACTTAGTTTTTACTAGATTTCCATGAATTTTAGAATATTCATTATATAGCTAAATTTAATTGTTCTAATTTTTAAAAATTCTTGTAAAAATTAAAAAGTTTTATTAGCTATTTTCTTTTCATGAAAAAATCCGAAAATTTATAGAAATATTTTGTTTTAGATACTGTGTTATCTCAAAAACTAAATTCCGAGTATACTAGTTGTTCAGAAAGCTTCCTTAGGAGATCATTTTCTTCTAATCTTCATCAGATGACATGAGGGGTGAGTTTTCGCTACCATATTCTTTCAGTCTAAAGTATTTTTAAATAAATAAATAAATAAATATATTTATTATTGGCAATGCTTGAATTTGTCTAAATCAAACTTTATTGAAAATCTATCCACTCAAATAATTAAAAATAAATAAATTTATATTGCCTTTCATTTTAATTAAAATTATAAATGATTCCAAGTGTTTTATTCTACCTAGTTATTCTTTAAAAAATAAAGCTTAGTTGTGACTTTCAAATTTAATTGGGTCAAGTTTAATTGATTTAAATCTGCTTGGTGTATTTTCGAAAAATATGAACAAGTAATGCAAAAATATAATTGTTTTTAGTAAAAGAGTAACTAGATTAAGAATATATTAAAAAATCTTTATTTTAAGTGTGAATTATTTCAATATTATTAATTAATTTTGATTCCAATTAATTTTATTATTGTAGAATACATTTGATTTGGGAAAATAAATTAATAATAAATTAATAAATAATTAAAATATTGGCAGTTAATTTTCAGGAAACCCTGACAATATGGTACTTGTTTGATAGAGAATTCAAAATTAGCTGGACTTTACTATTGGCGGTATGCCTCTATCGCATCGTAGCAGCGAAATAAATCAATTTTAATTTTGGGTGATTTGTTTAATTGATTTTAATGCAAAAATTAAATTCCAGTTAACTCTCTTCAGGAATGAGATAGAGGCATACCGCCAATAGTAAAGTCCAGCTAATTTTGAATTCTCTATCAAACAAGTACCATATTGTCAAGGTTTCCTGAAAGTTAACTGCCAATTTTTTAATTATTTATTAATTTATTTTCCCAAATCAAATGTATTCCTACAATATTGATGGAAAACATCCTATATCATTACTGCAATGCAATAAGAAGGATTAATAATGACTAATTTTCCTAAATTTCAATATCACAAGATAAATTAATTAATATTTAAAAATTAAATTTTACAATTAAAATTACATCTTATTCATGTCAATAGCATTTTACTAATAATAAAAAACTAAATACGCATAAAAATATTATTATTGTAATTACTCTTCTTTTGGTTTAAAATTATCGGATCAATAATAGCAAATGGATATCTGAGTGGCTTTATTATACTTAAGGATTTTAGCCTGCTTTACTATTGAAACTTTTTCAACTATAGATAATAATTTTTATGTAACTTAGTATATTTTATAAGTATTAATTTTAAAATTTCATCTAATCAAAGTTCACATCAGTATCATAAACCTCTACTTCAAGATATTTATTAAAATGAGGTTGTATAGTAAGGTTTTCTAAAGTTTAATTATCAGATTCAATTAGAACTCTTAGAACCGTGAATGATGGGTCAATCTCAATATTCAGTAAGGTTAGTTCTCTCAGACTTTTATTTATATTAATAAAAGTATTATTTTATTTATTTGTGCTGATGTAATTACCTATAGATACATATAATTAAATTAGCTTATAATAGATGAGTAATTTCCACAATCCTTAAATTCTATTTCAAGTTTATTGAGAACAATATTCTTAATAATTATATAAAATCAATTATTAATCCATTTATTATTTAATCGATTTCTTTTTATATTATTAATGTATTGTCATGCATTTCTTAAAATAGTTATTTTATTTTGAAATAATATTTGATTGATAAATAAAATTAATTATGGAATTAATTTAGTTTCATGAGAATAAGTGCCAATAACTTTATAATATTATTAAGTTAAATTAAAAGCAAAGATGATATTGAAAATAAATTTCATTATATATCTATGAAGAAAAAATAGTTTTTTGGCTGAATTATAAATCTTTTAAATCCAATAATATTAATTATATACTAATCAAATTAGTAATAGTTAAAGTTGGATCAACTCGGATTATATTGAAGGATGTATTAAAATGAATTTGAGACTTCCAATTAAGTCAAGTAACCTTGATCTTGAATCAATAAAAATAGTAAAGCTATGTCAATTTATATTCTTTATTAATTTAGCTCATTATCGTTCAATTTGGTCAACGTTAACTCTCATTCTTTATTTATTTATTTTTAATAGAATTCCCAATTTCAGTTTTATTCCCACAATAGTTAATTTTAGATTCAATAGTTAATTTTAGACAGAGATAAAAATGTTTTAATAATAAGCATATTGATTAATTCTGTTAATATAAATTTAATAGTTACTAATATATCTATTTATATTTAACTTAGTTTTAAAAATCTAAATGTTTTTATAGCTGTTATTACCCATTTTAGATAAATATTCCTAATAAATTTTAACAATTGAAGTTTTATTTCCCTAATTTTATTATAAAATATATTAATTGTAATATTCTCATGAAGACATTTAAACAAAGCAATCGCAATTATATTTTAATATATTAATTTAATATTTTTGTTTAATTTTTCTTGGATCTTATCTCAGACTCAATTCTTAAATATTGATGAAATCTCTGTCAATACTTAAACTATCAAATTTGAAATTTGAAAATTACTTTATTACTTGAAGTTTTAATTTATATTATATTTTATAAAAAGTTGAGGTAGCTCTCTCCAAATTGAAAGTTATATGTCGGAATAGCTATTCAACACTTAGTTAACAAAAAAAACAATATAATATTCAATTTTTAAGATTTCTCTTAAATATTATTTTTATCGGATATATTTCGCAAAAATAATTTTAATACATCATAATGCTATGCAATATAATACTTAATTTTTTAAAAAATAATCATTAAATTTAATAGGTGAAGCATTTTATTGCTTAAAAACCTAATTATAAAGTGGTAAAAATTATAATTTACCATATCACTACAATGTCTAATTAAAACGGCAATTTATATGTTTAATATATTCCCTTATTAATAAAAATATTAAAGTAATTTATATTTATAAAAGCTATTGAAATATTACAAAAGTATGTTTATTAACGTCAAGAATTACATTATCTATAAAGTTAAAATATTGATGAAATTATGATAAATTGCAAATCTATATTTAAATTAAATGGGGCATTTCATTTAATTTAATTCTATAATTTTTTTTATGACTACCTTCCTGAAACTTTAAATTTCTTGCATTTCCTCTACAAATCTTTCCACTGACTAAATTTATCCAAGTTCAAGAGTCAGATAGTCTAAAGATTAAAGCTTTTGTTTGCATTCAACAAATATTTTTGTTGTCTCATTATAACTAATTATAAGTTTTAAAACTTTAAGGGATTGCAAGTTATTAATAAAAGGTATCCAATAATTATGAATCATAAAAATTATATAATAAATGAATAAACTAATATTAAATATATGAATTAATTTTAATCTTTTTTATATCAAAATAATAATTGCTAATATCTTTTCTCTCTTACAAATCTTAGAAAGCTACATCTCTCAAAGTTAATTTCGTCAATTTTCTTAAGTTTATTCAATAATAAATAATAATAATATATAGTAATAGTTGATGTTTTTGAAATATACTCCATCTTTAGGTTAAACATCAACTCTTAATGATTATATATGGTCAAAGTCTTAAACTTCATTTTATGACAAACACTAAAGTACAATTAATATCATATTTTCAATTATCGATCATAAATTTTTGAAAATTAAAAATTGTATTTATTAATCAAGCAACGTATTATATTTATAAGTTATTGCATTGTAATTAAAATGGATTATATTATTTTTAACATTACAAAAACCTCTCTGATCTTACTGCGAATTCCAGTTGAATTTACTATAAGTATGTACATAATTTTTATTTTATCAACTTTAACTATACTTATTATATACTGAAATTTCATTTTTTCTGATAAAAATTCATAAACTTGTGATAATTTTTATATTAGTTTATTGAAACTGCGCAAGTAATATTACCCTGTATAAGTGAAAAGATAAACAAGATGATAATAAATATGCAAATACTCTAAAATATTTATATTTTCCACTACTGCGCTAAGTAGGAATTGATTTTGGAAAATCAAATATATTTTAAATGAAATAAATCAAATAATTATATAAGGGATACATGTAAAACACTTTGCCCAAATATGCTTTAAATTTATTTCATTTTTATGCAATTACTCATAAATTAATTAGCTTATATTAAATTATAGGCAGTTATTTTGTATTTTTATAATTTATTTTCACGATTGTTTTCTATTTTATCAATATTGAGCAATATTTCTTTTAAAAGAAAATGCAAAAATTCATTTTATTTAACTCAAATATATTTAAGCACAAATTTACCTTGAAAGTGATGGTTAACAACAGAAAAACTACTTATTTTTCCTTTTAAAAATAACTAATTTGAAATTGATTAAGGAATAAAATTGTTTACATTAAAAATTAATATAGGTTTCTCTTTTAATTTAATTTATAAAATATCACAAAATATATTAGATATTATTTATTTTATAATTCATAGCATAAAATTAAAAATCTTATAAATTATAATTTATAAGATTTTCACTAATTCTTTGTCTTTTTATATATAATTTGAGTTTTAATGAATTTTAAAAAAGTTTTGCATTATTTTAAATGCCACTTTTCTTGAATTTTAATATATGATTATTTTAGGTGATTTTTTTTTAATTTATTTGTGTTTCAAATGCAAATATTAATATTAAAACGGTTATAAATTTTTTTTATCATTCAACAAATTTCCCTATCTTTTTGAATTTTATCAATATTAGAATACAAAACCAGAGAACTAATAGAATTATCTTAGATTAAAACTAAAAGCTGATGCTTACTTCAGAATTTATGAGTAATATTCGAGAATTTATTATTTTTGTCTCTATAATACATCAAATCTTTGATCAATCTTGATCTTTTTAAACATCAGTGATTCATTGATAGCAGAAACAAAGTTTTAAATATTTTACTAGTTTAACGAAGCATCTAAATGATAAACCAGCCTTGAATCTTGATCTTTTTAATCCCTTACTTTGGGGAGAGAGTGTCTATTGATGATAGAATATTAGTAACAAACCCTTCTGGTCTAATGGACTGAAAATAAAATAAATAAATAAATTTTAATAGCTTTAGTAAGTCCTTGTTTTATTCGAGATATCTTTAAGTCTTATTTTTGGATAATAAGTTGAGAATATGTAAAGTTAGTTAATAATCGAATGCATATGATAGAATTAAAGTTGTTAAAAATCCACTTTTAAGTTAGTTTATTAAATGTAGAGGTTTATCGTCTGAAAGAACACCTTTGTTCTACCCTTAATTAAAAGATTCCATATTTTTAAATATTAATAATTTTATTATGAAAGTCCCAAATAAATCTTTAAGTTTTATATTAATCAGAAATTACTATTTTTTACAATAGTTAATAATTACTTAATCATTTATAGTAAGATATTTAATAAAATCAATTTCTCATTTAATAATGTGTGATTTTTAATAAATTATTTTCTAATTTATAGTAAATTAAAATTGTTACCCATTTATTATAGTATCTTTTTCAGAGATTTACATATATTTAAATCAAAATTTTATTTAAAAATTAATTACTTATAATATAAGATTATTCATTATTTATAAATGTACCAACCATTAAATAAGCAATGATATATTTCAAAATTGCTTGACGTACTATTTGGTTAAGCAAAATTAAAAAAAATAAATTTTAATAAAGTAGTATCTAGTGTACTAAATTTTTAATCCCTTAATTATTATAAAAAAAATAAACTTATTTATATTATAAAAGTTAATATTTTAGTTATACAAAAAGATAATGAAAATCTAATTATATTTAAAGAAAAATAATCTTGGAAAATTGGCATTGAAAATGAATTTTTTCTTTCAAATAAAAATATATATCTATCACACATACTTATAGTTAAAAGGAATTATATATTTAAGTTTTATATTTATGTCATAGTATTTAAATTTTAATTATAAATTTACTTTATTGATAATATATTATCTTTTCGTATTTAAATCTAAATTATACTTATTTTATAAATTTTTCCAAATATTAAAAATAAATATTAGGACAAAATAGACTTAATAACATATAATATTAGTAAGATTGATTAATTTTTTTAAAAAATAATGTTATAGGTACAGGTAATGTTTATTAAACAGAGTTTCTCCTGTTTATTTTCAAAAAATAATTAAATATTTATTTGTAAATAAAAAAAAGTATTTCTAGATATCACATAAATATTAAATTTCAATAAATGATAAAGATTTTATTAAAGAAATTATTAGATATAAATAAAAAATGAATTTCATAAAACAAGCTTTTATAATTAAGGACACTCTGAATATATCTCTTGTTTTATGATTATAATAATACTATTTATATATTTAAGAATACTTTAATTTTTTTATGATATTCTCTAACTCGATGATTTCTTATTAATTATAAAACTTTTAATCCTTTAAAGTTGCATTGTTTGTAATAAGTGTTGTAAATTGCTGACAATCCTCAATAATAACTTCTTTGATGAACTAGTATTATGAATATCATTATAAAACATAATATTAAATGCTTATTTCTATTTTAAGTAAGAATAGTAAAACCCTACTTCTCCAATTGATAGAACTTCATTATATAGTATTTAGTTGTTAATAATAGTTGCATGTTTAAGTTTATGACAAATCTTCAATTTTAACAGTAATTTATGTATGTACTAGTTATTACATTAAATCTTTAAGCAATCTATCTCAACTATAAATATAAAAAAAATAACAATAAATTATTTTATAAATACTAAACTTCTTCTAATGAATTTGTTAAACTATTTAAAATATGTAAGAATTAATCTACTTCTATTTGGGTGTACCAAGGTATTGGCTCACTTGGATTTTTATTTTCTGATCTCTCTGTGATTAGTTTTATATGTTTTAAATTCTTGAATGAATTTATTATTGGTAATTACACTAAAATTTGAATTATATATTTAATGAATTTAATTAAACTTAGTGATGTTATTATAAGTTAAAATCATAAGAACTTAAATTATCTTGACTTCTTATAAACTAAAAGAAAATACAATATCAAGTCAAAGATTTAAAATTAATTGAATAAAATGCCTTTAATCTAACTATATTTCTAAATGCAAAATAACACCTTTTTAATAAATCACTAAGTGTATTGATTTAAATTTTTCAAAATAATTATAATTGAAAAATACATTAAAGATCTTATTTTTGGGAATGATTGAGCTTGCGTAAATATTAAACTTCTTCAAATCGACCCACTAAAATGATTTTATCTAAATAAATATAATTTTTATAATAAATAATTTTTAAATGACTCTATCTTTTTCATCTTGCCAAGTTATTCTTTGAAATAATCAGCTTATTTGTTACTTTGAAATTAAATCTAATCTAATTTGAAAGTTTTAAATTGTGGTGCATTTTCCAAGAATATGAACAAGTATTCATAAAATTATTAAATAGAGATATATTTCACTTTAATTAATATATTATTCAGGAATTTTGTGGCATTATATGCTTCAAAATATGGTTAAAATAAAGATTAGCAGCTATCTATATTTTATAGATTAAATTCAAATAAGTAAATTGCTTGACGATAAAAAATACACAAGTTTTGGTGAAATTTAGTGAAATAAAATACAAATATTTTATCTCTTTATCAACAATTTCTAAATTGTTCGACACTATTTACTAAGCTAATTATATTTAATTAATTAATTCATTAAATTTCTTAATAATGTCATTGCACCAATAATTACTCAGTTAAAAGATTTTAAGAAATATATTTTTAAGTATAATCTTAATTATTGTAAGATATTATTTGATTTATAGTAAATAAATTAAGAAATATTATAATCATGAAAATTATCATTTTAATAAGCTTTTAAAGTAAATTATTGAAATTAATGACTGTAAAGCTCTTGGAAAATAAGGTCATATATTTTAAAATTGCTTTGAATTATTAAGATTGATTGTATTTCTGAGCCAAATAAACTAAAAGTAAATTGCAATATAATATTTACAAGAGCATCTAAATTAGAAAAATTATTCTAGAATTACAAAAAAATTAAAAATGACTATCCTTCATTTAGAATAAAAAACATGAATTTAGGGAAGTAATTAAATACTCAATTCATAATCATTAAATTTTATTATAAAACCCCATAGATCAATTAAGAAGCGAGAATTGGAGTTAAGAACAATTAGATTTAAAATTAATTATAATTGGCTAATATTATAAATAATTAGGCTAAAATCAAATATACACACTCTGATTGGATTCCTTTATAAGGACAATTAATCGAGTCAATAGTTTTAATAATTAGCCCAAACATTAAAATTATACGCCAATAATAATTAATTTTTAATTTAATTATTCTTAACCCCAATTCTCATGTCTTAATTGATCTATGGGGTTTTATTAAATATTAAATTTCTTTGATGATACGTACTCCTACAATACTGATACTTTTGTATATTTCATAATAAGCTTGAGTTGTAGGCTACATAATACTAAATGATTTTAAACAACTTTACTATTGAAACTTTATCAACTTATAATTTAGATATATTTATAAATTACAATTATAAACAATTATTTCTAGAAATTAAATTTCATTTTTATTATTAGTCTCATTTGAAATTTTGAAATAAAATTTTCTCAAAAATTTCTGACTGTAGCATATTCATAATTAGAAAATAAAATGAATGAGTGGTTGTAAAGCTAATAAAAGTTTGCTTTTATCATTATGGATATAGAAAAAATACAACTTTATACTCTTTAATAAGTTGTCAAAGATTCATAATAAACATATATAATTAATTAGAAATTTCTTCAAATTTATGCTTAGTTAAACTATATTGTTCTTTTAATTAAGTAGTTAAATTTGAAAGCAAAGAAAGATTTGATAAATATATAAATTGTAGGAATACATTTTCAAATTAAGATAGAATTAATTAAAATTAAACTAAATATTTAAAATAGTAATATATATTAATGTGTTGAAACATTGAAAAAAATTGTGCTTTTTTTGTTAAGTAATCAAAAATTAGCTCGATTTTTAAAGTCATAATATTTTATCACATCTCGAGCAAAAAAATGATTATAATTTCGGGTGATTTTATTTAATCAATTTTTCTGTTTAAATGAGAATCATTTATCTCTCAAGAGATGTGAAAAATAGTATTTATATGAAAAGTTGAGCTCAATGGAATTCCAGAAAAAAAGACCATTTTTTGTGCTTCAACAAAGTTGATTACCACTTCTCAAAATAATAATAGCGTAATTTTCCATTTTAAATTCAAATAAATTCACGCAAATTATTTATTTTTTTAAATTATTTTTTCCCTAATATTTATATATAGGTAAAATATTAATTTAAAATCAACTTCTTATTAAATATAGAATCATTTTCAGACACTGTTTTTAGTACTTTATTAAACTGAGGTTAAATAGTTAGGCTTTCTAATGTTTTATTATCAGTTTCCATAAGCACCTTTAGAATCTAGAATTATGGGTCTATTTATAGATTGAGTAAGGTTAGTTCTCTTAAACTTTTATTTATATTAATTAATACATATTATTTTATTTGTGCCGAGATATGTCCCAAGAGATTAATAATTTATCATAATAATCTCAACAAAATAAAAGATGAGTAATCTTCAATTTCTCTAAATTCTATTTCAAGTTTTCTTAAAGCAATATTAAAAATTTGGGGGGGGGAAGTTTCCTGCCCCATACATAAAAATATGCAATTTTTATAATTTTCTCAAAATCTTTATCATCAATTTTAATAGAGTTATTTATAATCTATAGTAAAATATCATTACTTCCATGATAATGAATTCAAATTTTATTGAAAATAATGTTAGTTATTAATAAAAAAAATGATTTAAGCATTGTTTTTAAAAATATAATTTGAAAAATTTAATAATTTACCTTGAAAATTTTATCCATTAAAGTTGTTTAGTAAATGGTAAAAGTAATTGATATTAAAATTTATATGTTTCTAATATTTTTATTGCAAAAAAATATAAAAATTAATGTTAGGGGCAAGAAACTTCCTTCCGTAGGGGCAAGAAACTATTTTGGGGCAGAAAACTTCCCCCCCCCCAAATTTTTATTGAATTCTTTAAATGAAATTGGTATAATTAAAAAATGATTTTATTAGTAAAAATATTCTGATGGAGTTGTTTAAGCAATTTGATTGCAATTTAATATTAACAATTAAAAAACAATTTTATTCTAAATCGATTTCAGATAAATTTCTTAAGTATTTATGAAGTATATATGACTATCAAATTTGTCGATTTGTATTTTCTACAGGCATTCCACAACTTAAAGTTATTATTTATATTATAATTTATTATTAAAGTTGAAGTAGTTATCTGAACATTGAAGTAGATATATGCTAATTTGTTTTTAGGACTTAGCGAAAATTTAAGAAATAGGATTAATAAGTTTTGTTTATAATTTCTTTCCTTTTTTGTTTTATTATATCATATTTTGTATACTTATTATTTTAAAGTGATAAATTAAGTAAGATTAATGTATGTTTTAATTGTACATGTTACTTTTAACTATGAAGCTCATTTTCTTCGAAGAATGTTAAATTTTAATTGCAATATAAAAAAAAATATTTTTATCTATCCTTATATCTTACTTTATATACTTTATAACCTATAAGATGTCAAAATTAATTAATTTTATTTTTTTTTAAAAAAATTTGTTAAAAATTAAATTTTTGATTATTGTATAATCTGATAATTCTTTAATAAAATCAAGTACAAGAAATTGGGACATTTAATCCTCTTTATTATAATATTTAAAACTTAAGTACTAGAAATAGATTTCAATTTTTTATTCTTAATATATTTTAATGCAACAAAAAATAAAAATCAGCACTTCGATAGCATTTATTCATGAAAAATAAATTGACGGTAAGTGATAATTTATTTTAGTCTAATTAAATTATAAAAATGAAAAAGTTGATTAATATTAAATTACTTAGTTTTATTTTAATTTTATTTAACTAGTTTTTGAAACTTTATATTCCCTTTATCTCTTCTATAAATTATTCAATTGGCTCAATTAAATCAAGTTCTAAAGCAAGATAGTCTAGAGATAAAAGTTTTTGTTTACAATCCACAAATACCTTTGTGGTTTCTGTGTAATTCATGATAAGTTTTAATTTTCTAAGAGATGGCAAGTTATTAATAAATGGAATCCAGTAATTATGAATAATTTAATTATATTAAAAAAAAAGATTAATTGAACTTATTAGTTTGAATATTTATAAAATATTTCTTTAAAAATTTTATTTAATTTATTATCAAATAATTATGGACATCATTTTAATCTAATTCTTGATATGAATCTGCATTTTTCAAAGTTAATGAAGTCAGGCAACTTAAGTTTAATATAATTGCATATAAATTATTTAGATAAATTTATTTAAATTTAGTTCAAACTGTCAAAGTATATTATATCTTAGTTATAAACATCAATTGTCAATTTCTAAATGTTATCAAAAGATAAATCATTCTATGATAGAGCCTGAAGTACTATATAATATAATAAAATAATACATAATATACAAAGCTATCGCAATTTCTCTATTTATTCTAAAATTAAATCAATTTTGGGAAATCCATATTAAAATTAATTTAAAACAGGAAGTTAATAATTTCTAAATTTAATTAAAATTAAATATTAGCAAGGATAATATGTTATTATTTTATTTAATCTTAAAAGAGTGTTAATTTTATTCAATAATGACAAATTCACTAATTATTCTAAGATAACTATTTCTTTAAGTGAGATTAATATTGCTTTGAATAATAAATCCTTTTTATTATGAATACTCTAATTAAAATTTTCCAACTTGTTGATTATAACAGCATATATAATATATTTAAATTGAGCTCTTTTTGCAATAGTAATTTTAAAGATTTATGCTTATTTCAGAATTTATTGACAGTATTTTATAATTTGTTCTACCTCTTTTTATTTTCTATAAGTTTCTAGAAAATTTTGTTTTATTGTTATCTTTCTAAATCTTACAGAAGAATTAACTATTTAAGAGACGAAGAATTTAATGTTGTAATTGTCTATGATTGCTTCCAATTTATTCACCAATCTTAAATCTCTTAATCCCTTCTATAGTGGGATAGAATGGCTATTTTCTTAAGAATATTCGTAATTTATATTAATGTAATGAGGCACAGAAAATAAAATAAATTAATTTATAAATAACTCAAGTTGACTTTGATTTTTACCCAAATATCGATATAATTTATTTTTAGATAACAAGTTGAGTAGTTTTATTGATTATTGATAGGTAAAAGCATAAGAAAGAATGATTGTTGTCATGTAATCACTTTTAAGTAAGTTTATCAAATGTAAGGGTTATGAATTTTATTAATAAGAATCTTCCTTCAATTCTTCTTATATATTCCTAAAAAATATCTTTTTAGATGATGATTCCATAATCAAAACCCCAAAACCCTTTCAGTAGTTTGATTGAGTTTTTGATTGATAAAAGTAGACTATTAGTGCATACTTATTAGGGTTTTAATAGGGTTTATGTAGGGGTTTAATGTTTAAATATTAGTAGTTTAAGTGAGTATAACAAGCGAGTTTTTAAGATATTTTACACAAACATAAGCTTAGCGTCTTGTGGCAGTTCTCTGAATTTTATCTTTCTAAGTTGATGTTTGATTGTTTCTATTTTTTGTAATTCTCTTAGCTTGGCTTGATAATAGTTGAGTATGCAAGTTCTCTGAGACCTCCATTTATTTTATTTTTATCGAGATATTGTTTGATTCTTGTTTAGAATCTCTCTCACCTCTGCAGCTAAAGTAATCGTTTCTTGGCATGTCGCTCTCTATTATTATTCTTGCTAGAGCCCAGATATCCCATTAAGTGTCTCCATCTCTCCAATCTTCTCTCTTTGGGAAATATCCTGGAGTGCCTATACATTTCCTTATGCAGAGGCTTGCACCTTTGAGCTCTGTTGAAGTCAATAATATAAACTCTAAGAGGCTGAAAGTTCATCATGATGTTCTCTGGCTTTAAGTCTCTATGTACATAACCTGGCTTGTGAAGCTCTTCAATTCCTTCAACTATCTGCTATACTATCAAGCTAATTTATCTTAACATCTATTGTCAGATAAGAATTCTCTGTAAGTCATTTCAAGTAAAGGAAGCCTGAAGGCTACATGATCTTTACCAAGTAAAATAGCATCAAGCTCGATGATATGCCTACACTCATTTAACTTTGCCTTTTAAAGAGCATAATATTCATTAGCAAATTCCATTTGGAACTTGTCATCAGCAAGGAAGTAATTGAAAGGATATATCTTGTAAGCATATTATTCATCCGTAATGACTCTCTTCTCTATTTTATCTTCAAGAGTGAGGTAGCTTTATAAGCAAGAATCTAAGTCAATAATTTTTAATATAGGAATCTTCATTGCCTCTATTTTAACCATGATTTTATTGATCTCAGAGACTAGAAAGTTCTTGATTGCTTTCTTCATTCTAACTTACTTCTAGACTTCAACTCTAAGAGACTCCACTGGGTTTCTTGATCTTCTCTTTTAGAGGAATCTATTCCCTGTGGTTCATGAATAAAGACAAAACTTTAATTGTGCTTTTTCTTTAAGTGCACTTTGAGGTCTCTAGTATGAGAATATGGCTTCTCACAGAACTCACAGATTTACTTCCCATCTTTCTTTTAATGCTTGAGATATAACCTTGGCATATCGTTGTGTATATCTCTCAAGTTTCTCTTTTAAGTTAACTTGTAAGGGAAAACTTTATTGCATTCTTTGCATTAATAGTCAACTTTGGCTTGTATTTATTAATGCTCTATGGCGGGTTGTTTAACCTCCTCCTCAATTTGCACAGCTTCTTTGATGACCTCCTACTAAACTTATATTTAAATCTCAAAG
This sequence comes from Oxytricha trifallax, assembly GCA_000711775.1. Lineage (NCBI taxonomy): Eukaryota > Ciliophora > Spirotrichea > Sporadotrichida > Oxytrichidae > Oxytricha > Oxytricha trifallax. The sequence continues at coordinate 362 of ARYC01000472.1, read as the reverse complement.
CTAGACTGGCCAAAGTTGTCATAAGTAGGCTCCTACTGAGTACAAGCGTCTCTGGTCTCTTTTTTTCTTGGTTGCTGGAATGATAAATTTTATTGACTTGATCCAAGTAATGCCGCTCTTCTCAAAAGGTCAGCGCTCATTTTATTTTTCTAAGATAAACTATTATAGTAGAGTATAATACACTCTGTAGTTTCTTTGCTGAGAGGTAAGAAAAATGAACTAACCATAAAAGACTGTAAGTTGACATATTTTATGAGAATTTTATTCGTTTGAGTAAATTAATATACTCCTAATGAAGTTTTGTTTCTCTAGGAGGTCCTTCAAATCAAGTTTGCACTTAATTTGGAGGTAAAGTTATTAAA
>ARYC01000471.1:0-42963 GCA_000711775.1 Oxytricha trifallax | reverse complement strand
AACTATTTAAGTATATATTGTGTAATAATTTTGATTATATATACATATAGTATTTATCTAAATTTCATTTAAGTATATGCACATATTGATTTAATATGTTTATAAAATTCTTGTATTTATTCTTTTAATATGAATATAATCAACAAATATCATAATTCTTAAAATAAAAATATTTATAAAATTAAAAATAAACTATATTTATGCAGGTTAATTGTCAATTAAGTAATCAATGATAATATTAAATATTAAAAATATATATAAATTCAATAATAAATATTTCAGTTAAATATTTGATATTGTCCTAATAATTAATGAAAGATTATGAAAAAATAAGTTTTTTAATTAGATTTATTGAAATTAAATAAATTAAGTGTTCTCTTGTGTCCATAAATAAATATAAATTCGAATTTTAATAAGTTTTTACAGAGAAATATATCTCTTTAATCTTCATGTATATACTAGTTTTTTTTCAAAGGTTACTAGCATTTAATAAACCCCTGAAATCCTTAATGTTCTGAAGATTTTTAAAATAAAGAAATGATACTATAAATATTAATAAATAAAAAATAATATAGTAATTTATATATTACCTCTTTATAATTCTTAAAACGATGTTAATTATAATACTAATTAATAATAAATAACTAAAAAAACAAACAAATTGCTTTTATTTATTCTTATATTTTGTTTAATCTTTTCAAACATTTTTTATTGCCATTTATATTGAATAGTAAGATATAAATCTAAAATAAATAAATAGCATAAAAAATTTACTAAAAGAAAATGAAAAAGAATGGGGTCTAGATAGATTTAAAATATCAACAGCTAGTAAAACGAATAAGATTGCATCTCTAATTGAGAAAAAAAGAGCAATCAGTGAAATCGAATAGTCAAAACATCCATAAAATTTTTATAAAAGATAAAAATAGACCAAAATATTTAGATAATGGACAGCTTATAATCTAAGGAGAATGAAAGAATATACAGGCGAATTTAACAAGCATAGTATATCACATAAATCAATGTCCCGAAGAATTAATTTTTTAAACCAGTAGGAAATGTTGAAGTGTTTGCCTTAGAAAACAGAGAGATTTGCTGAAGACGAATGAGAAAAAAAAAGTTCAATGGTGATAAACAAAAAGTGTCAAATCTCAGTGTAGACAACTGAGCTAACAATATGCTTATAAAATGTAAGAATAATAAAATTATATCTGAAATTAGATAAGATGTTGAGGGAAATAGAAGAAACACAACAAGTATTACATAGGGATCATAGGGACAAAAGAAAATAAAAAAAACCCCTACAAGCATGAAATGATGGAGTTCAAGTTTTAAAAAATGGAAAACTCCATTACAAAACAAAAAGAATCTTAGATACTTAGTAGACTGGACATTTTTGAATATTGGAGGATTTACTTTATAAAAAAAAAATATTGTCACGGTTACGGTTTACATTCCTTCTTCTGCTGTAAATATAAAGTCAAAAAAATATAGAACATACTTATTTATATGGAAAAAATCACTAAAACACAAGTAAGAATATTTAATTATAGTAATGGGAATTTCCATAAATAACAAAGCTAGAAATTTAACTATGAAGAATTTAAATAGTCTATCAAACAAAAAGTAGAAACTGATACAAAAAAAACTACCTTGACCAATTATTCTAAAAATTGGAATCAATAATTGGGGAAATTTATCAACTTATAACATTAACAGACCATAAACTGGTAAAAGGAAAAAAGTGATTATTAAAAAACCAAGAAAAACTATGTAAAAAAAGACTCATTAAAATAATATAATAATTAGGATTGCTAAATTCAATCCCAAATAATATATATGATGAAGTAAAATTATGTCAAGATAAATTTACTTGAACATAAGAAAATAGAAGAAGGAGTTCAAGAGTAGAATATAAGTAAATTCTAAGAATTACAAAGATGAAAAACCTTTTTTAATTTGTTCTTAATATTGACACTATTAAATTTTTATTTAATTATATAATTTACTTCAAGTTACTAACTAATATACTAAAATTTTATAGTATTTTTTTGGTTTATATATTATTAATTATCATTTTTCTTTCGTTAATGAAATATAAAACATAAATTTTACTTAAATTAAGTTATAAGAAAAAGTAAGAAGTAATTTATTATTAAAAATATATATTAAATTAAATTAAAAATAATAACAAATAATTATATGAAATCTTGAGTTATGCTCATTCTTTAATTTTGTAGAAGTCTGCGCATTGTGGGCATAAATCGAAGTAATGATCGGAATAATATTTAATTTTTAAAAATTATATAATATTCACAAATAAGAGCAAAAGTGAAAAATAAGTACAATATATCCTTAAATTGACTATTAATTTCTCAGAATTGTGATAGACAATATCGAATTGAGAGGATTTGTGCATTAAATCGAAATTATTAGAGCATCCACGGAACAATCTGCAATCGCAACCCCAGCCATCACCATAGCCATCTTGCCTGTTTCTCACTTCCTCAAGAGATATGAGTTCAGTAGTAAATATTTAATTTTTTTCTTAGACTTTATCATAAAAATTAGGAGGGAATTATTATTGTAGATTTTTGAAATTTAACTGTAAAATAGGACATTAGTATAAAAATTATTGAATTAATAGCATGGATATGGAATTCCTCACCGTAATGGTTTGAACAATCTTCGCAAATATCGAAACCGCAAGTCGCACAATGAAAAGTTTATTCTATTTAATGAAATAATTGATAAATTTCTGTTTTAATTCATATATATCATTAAAATATGCATTGTGTGAGATTTAATTTCAATATTTCAATTAGATATTTAATGATGGAATTTCTCTGCAGGGTCGGTTCTTCTATCCTCTTTGTTTTTGGAGTGACAGCCGGTGAAGGTTCTTCCATCACATCCCCAAGTTTCATAACAGTCTTCGTGAATCATTTACATTTAGAATAAAGTCATCTTCTACAGATTGTGCTTTAAATATATTAGAATTAATATGTTTTTAAGGTTTTTGTAGAAAAGTATTATAGGATTTTTTAATAATATTTTAGATTCATTAATAAAAACGGGCAATTTAGCTTTATTGATTATTTGTTTAGAAATTTGATATTCCTTATAACCAAAGGCCAATTAAAAATTTATAAAAAATGTTTGTTACATGCTTGAAGATCTTGCACTTAATAGTGTCGGAGGGCATTGTCTATAATTGGAAGACTTTGAGTTAATCAACCATCTTATATAGGTCCTCATGCTGTTTCTATGAGGTGGTGGTAATTTTCTCGATTTGCTTTGACAAATCAATTTTGACTTCTTCAATCTTATTTGAAATAAAAAACCTTAGGAAATATATCAATTAAGAAATTTCATGAATTTTGATTGGTTTAATTCAAATCTTTTGCAGGACAATATCATTACCAGTAGGTCTGGCTTCATCCTCGAGATCAGTTACTACCAAGATAAGTCTGTTTTACTCGCAGTAGTTCTTCTTCACGTCTTCTGGAATTAGATAGTTGTTTTCAGCAATCATCGATGCTCTCTCCTGATACCTTAAGAATAATATCAAATTCGATTGAAAACTTATAAAATTTCATTCAAATTATCATAAAAGCAAAGGGAGAAAAGAGAGAAGAAAAAAGTTGGCTATTTAAATAATAGATAGAATATTTTCATACATGGCTTGTTCAGAAACTTCAGCAACTGCAGCGTAAGCATCTGAGATAACAGCGATAAGCAAGTTTAGCATAACAATCATGTTGAATACGGTGAAAAGCAAGAACATAATCCAAACGAGGGGAACTGCGACTTCACCGAATGCTCCAGTGTCAAAGTCTCCCAATACCATTCTGTATGAGAACATTTGAAATTCTTATATAAAACGTAAATAACAAATTAATCCACTTCCTTAAATATGAAATAGTTAAAACAGGATGGAGTTTAAGTAGTTGTCAATAAAGATGGGGCTTGCATCTGGGTTGTCTCCAGCTTAATTGCCAAGCGAGATAACCAAGAATGCATTACCAAAGCCTACAATTGTGAATAGTAACACTAAAAAGAAGTGTCTCATGGTGTACACGACTTCCACGATGGCCCTGATCAAATAACTTGTCTTGTCAAATATTCTGAAGAAATACAGGAATTTGAGCCACATAAATAGTGTCACGATTGATACAACTACTCTCTAGATTGTTTGGCTCACTCTTTCATCAGGATTGTCCAATGAGAAATGGACGATTGAAACCTAAAATGGGGGGATTTCCTGCCTCTTCGGAAGTTTCCTGCCAAATACATAAAATAAGTAATTTTATATTAACTCCTAAAAATCTTTATCAATAAATATGTTCCAATTATACATGTTTGAACATCCAGTATACTTTTCTATCTTAATAAAAATGCCAAATTTTAAAAAATCATATTATTTGTTTATTTAATAAGTTAGTTTACATAGTTTTTAATATGTAAACAGATAAGAAATATAAATTATTCTTAAAAATTATCTACTAAAATAAGTTGTTTAATATATTGGCTTGTAATTAAAATTGTGATTTATATGTTTCATTATATATTTATTGCCAAATAATATCAATATGAATATTGGGATAAAAAAACTTCCCCACTCTATTAATATAAATATTTTAAGCCATAATGATATGAATTAATAATTTATTTATATATAAATACTGATAGATTTGAGAATTTTAGTATTTATCTTAATTTGATTTTTTAGCAATAAAAAAAGAGTATTTATTGCGTCGAGAACTGAAAAAGCAGCAATTGCGTACATACCAAAGACAGGTGTAATATCAATGTAATTCCAGAATGACAAAAAATGAAAAATAATGATTTAATCAAAATGTAATATATCCAATATTAAAAATAATGACTTGAAATAAACTACTTGATTTTAATATGAAGAGGATTAAGCATATAAAAATAAGTCCTATATAAATTACAATTTATTAAGATAAATGATGCTTAGATAAATTAACGAAACAAGAAACAATTACTTAACAAATTTTTGAAATCTTTTTTTTCCATCAAAATAGATATAAAATTTAAAATACTGCAACTTACATCGAGCAATCATTTTATATAAATAAAATTATTAGCATTAAAAGAAATTAAGCCTCTTAGTAAACTTAATCTTCTCATTGAAAAATAATTTATATAATATGCTTCTAATTATAAATAAGGGGTTTTAGTTCATACCGTCATTTGAAATTTGTCTCATTTCATTAATCATGAAGTAAGTGGCGAAGCACAAATTACCGAAGAGAGTGATCCAATAGAGCTCCATGTAGTATGGCTCATATCTGCTTTCAAAAAGTCCAAAGATCAGGATCAGGTAGAGCAAATGGTAAAATATGTAGGGAACGAAAAGTTTCCAGATCAAGTACTTCTAGACATGGGGGTATAAATAATATAAAGTAGTTGAAGTCAATCAAAGCTTGAATAGACTTGAGCTCAAAGTACTCAAATATATTTATATAATTTTAACATGTCAGTGCCGGCAAGTGCATCGAAAAACTTATCTTCAAAGGGGTCGTTATAATGATAAACACCAGCTATATCCAAAGTTCTAACAGAAACTTTCCTTTCAACATTAAAACCTAAAACTTAATAAAAAATTTAAAGATTTAATAAAAATCAGTATTTTATACCTTCTTACTTTGATAAAATTTTTTATGTTAAACATGATTATAATTAAATTTATAACTGAGATTAAAATTAAATAAATCAAACCTAATAATCTGTAATAAATTAAAGTCACTAATTTATGTTATTTATATCAATTATTTGATAAAACTGAATAAAAAATTAAATATCAAAGTTTATTGTACCTTTATTTCTATATTATTTATTTTGTTGAGCTTAGTAGAGTATAAATATTTAATTTCAATTATTTCCGTATTTTGATAAAGCTTTATTTTTTTTTCTTAAAAAATATGATTTCTCAAAAATACATAAAAACTTTACTACTCCATATACTGAATTTATTAACATTATTATCATAATGTTAATAAATACATAATGTATTTTCATGCAAATTATTCTAATAGAATAAATTTGCTTTCTTTCAAACATTTCTTCTATGCTTTATTAAACCCTTAGCATTTGTTTTTTACGGTAAAAATATAAATATTCTATTTATATTTTTAACTATAAATTTATTCAGTGCATTTAGATTACAAAATCTAATAAGGGACATTTATAAAAGAAAAGCTATTAAGAGTTTTAAATTAAACAAAACAATTTAATAAGCAAAAGAATTGCTAATTTGATTTATTTTATAGGGGTGAAAAAAGTAAATTTATAGTAATTTTTGTAATAACTAATAGACAAACATTCCGTTATTTGTAATCTTATGAGCACATAACTAATTTATATATTTTTATAATTTATTAATTGAATAAATCGACTAGTCTTATAAAGACGCTAGCTTAATAATAATGTTTTTTAGATTATTAAACAATATTATTTTTAGATGACCAAAAAATATTAATTATTTTAGAATTTTGATTTTCCCAATCAACAAGCTCTTTATTTATTTGGTCCTTGTTTATCCAAGGGGAGCTAGTAGTGAACCCAATTGAGTCGAAATTAATGTGCAACTTCTCAATTTATAGTAAAAATATAAGAATATATACTTTTTAAGATATTAATTTAGCTTAAATGATTAATAAATTAAAAAATAACATCATAATGAAATAATAATTTATTTATAAATTATTATAAAATAAAAAAAAACAAGCATTTTTACTTGCCTTTAAATAAAAAAAAAGAAATTACTGAAAATCTCTACATTTCAAATATATAGAATTATTTAATTTTCTTGTGCTGTTCATTTTGTTGGAATCTGCTTTCCATGTAAGTATCAAAATCAGCCAATTTCATTTCAACCAAGAGGTGATAAACGTTCTTAATAGCTTTGGAGTGATGGTCTGCAGGGTACAGAGAAAGATGTCTCAATAGAGTGTTGATAAAAATCAAAATTTTTATATTATTCAAATGAAATTCCATGCGAAACGAGGCCATAATATTGTATTATAAATCTAATAGAAATTTTTAAATATACTTCACAATTAATAAAAATTATTAATTGTTAATTTTATTGTTGACAGCCTTTGAAGCTTTCTTTTCAATGCATAAATGCAAGGCAGTTTTACCTTCGGCATTTGGGATAAATGGCATATGATGTTTGATTGACTTGGCTTCTGGATGGCAAAACTTTAAATTAAAATCATATTAATCTATTTATATAACATAAATTAACATGCATTTGTTCTTCTTATACATTTAATTTAAATTTATTTATTAAATAAAAGTATTTTAAACTCGAGGAGCTTCACTATTTGTTCTGACCGACACCCGACCCCCCCACCTCCCCTCCTTCTTGATAGTACCCCCCGTACCCCCCCCTAAAATATCCTATTTCATATCAAATTTTTTATCCTTAGGGTCTAAATCGATTTCCTTCTTGACATCTCGACATCATAAATTTTATTTTTTATATATAAAATTTCATAATTTTATCAAAATTTATAAATTCTATATTAATGCCTTAAATGATTTGATTTTTAAGTTTTGACAAGTTTCACAATATTTTTCAACATTTTTTTGCATATCCTTTGTGAAAAATATCTAAAAAATAATTTTCCATTAAAATATTAAAATTTAATTTATAATTAATTTTTATTGACTTCCATACACAAATTTTTATTCTAATATTTTTTTCGCTGAAATCAACTTCATTCGACTTAATTCATAGAAAAAGTATGATTAATTTTTCAAATTAAAAATTTTCAGATTTTCGAATTTTTTCCATTAACAAATACAAAATATTGAAAATTTTTAATTTGAAAAATTAATCATACTTTTTCTATGAATTAATTCGAATGAAGTTGATTTCAGCAAAAAAAATATTAGAATAAAAATTTGTGTATGGAAGTCAATAAAAATTAATTATAGATTAAATTTTAATATTTTTAATGGGAAATTAATTTTTAGATATTTTTCACAAAGGATAGGCAAAAAAATGTTGAAAATCTTGTAAAACTTGTCAAAACTTAAAAATCAAATCATATAAGGCATTAATATAGAATTTAAAAATTTTGATAAAATTATGAAATTTTATATATAAAAACATAAAATTTATGATGTCGAGATGTCAAGAAGGAAATCGATTTAGACCCTAAGGATAAAAAATTTGATATGAAATAGGATATTTTAGGGGGGGTACGGAGGGGTACTACCAAGAAGGAGGGTACGGGGGGGGTCGGGTGTCGGTCAGAACAACTATTAAATAATAATAATAATAATTCACTATTAATTATATTAAATAAAAATTGAAGATTTAGAGTATAAGACTCTAATAATAAAAATATTCTAATTTATCAATAATTCATCTGTATTCTCAGTAAGATAGTGGAAAATAGTATTTCCACCTGGGAATATAGAGTACAAAAGTGTCAAAATAGTGAATAACTTTTATTAATATTTGTCAAAAAATTTGATGAATAAGAATAATAAGAATGAAAAAAGTTGTATAGTTTATTGAAAAATTTATTTAATTAAATTTCCACTGTCTAAAATTCAAATTAATATTTGCATATATTTTTTGTTTTATGAGAAAATGAATTTTTATTTTTTAGTAATTAATTAATTTAGTAAAATATATCTGGCGATTTTTATAAGTAAAATAAACTACTGGAATATATTTATTAGCCTTTTTAATAATTAATGTAATTATAATATTACAATTATTATTTAGTGATTGTTTTTTGTGAATTCGTTTAAGAATAAAGCTTTAGATAAGCCAATTATTTCATCAATATTTCTAGTAAATTTTATCTAAGAAATCTTAAAAAAGAAAAAACCACAGCTTCACAAACTTTTTATAAAATTTATTAATAAATTTATTAAAAAATTTTGAATAGTGGAATCTGACAAGTTATCAATTTTAATTTTTCCTTCTCTCAACTCGTTAGCTACCTGCCATGACATAATTGAAAAACTGTGACTGAAAGTGTTTATATCAATCATAAAAAATTTGAAATATAAAAATCTGTAAATTAGATATACTGATTTAATAACAATTCTTATATTACAAATTTTCAAAATTGGGTTTATTTATACATGAACATAAGATTTTTCCTCATTCAAAACGAGAAATAATTTTTCTTTAAAAAAGTAAAGTACATGATACTTTTAAATTATGCAATACATATAATTCACATTTTAAATCATTATTGAAGTGGGGGGACTTAATAGTATAGTATAATACCATTAAGCACATTTATTTAAAGATAGATCTTAAGAGAACTATATTTTTAGATGGAAGAAATTATATTTTTAATGATACCTTCTGAATTTTCAACTCTAAAATAATTGAATTGAAAATTTAAAAAAATATTGAAATACGAGTTTAATGGCCCCCTGGTGGGGGCAGATAAAATTTTTTCTAAAAATCTAATAATATCCTATAAATGATAAAAAATTAAGATAACTTATTATAACGGAATGAATTAGTCTTTGAGGTCACTAATGATCTTTTTAAGTATTAAAAAGAATCTTTTTAGTATTTTAACTCTACATTTACTTGTAATATAACAATAAATTTAAGTAAAATAACAATGATGCTATATTTAATATATGTGATTTTTGAATTAATAAAAATCTTCTCTGGTTACTTTACTTCAATTTATTGTTATTTTACAAATAAATGTAGAGTTAAAATACTAAATAGATTCTTTATAATACTTAAAAAGATCATTAGTGACTTCAAAGACTAATTCATTCCGTTATAATAAGTTATTTTAATTTTTTATCATTTATAGGATATTATTAGATTTTTAGAAAAAATTTTATCTGCCCCCACCACGGGGCCATTACCCAAATACGAGAATTTTTCAAATAAAAAACTAACAATTATCTTTATTTAATGTCCTTTAGAATTGTCGTATATGCTTAATTTTTTTAATAGAGACATTTACATTTATAAAACGGATGCAGTTATTTAAATGTACATTTATTATTATCACAATTTTATTATACTTTATCAATAATTTCGAAATCCTGCTCTAAAAGTAACTCATTAAAATCAGCTTTTGTTGAATTTTATTTTATTAATCGATTTAAATTATGGAAATTATTTATTTCAAAATAAATAGAATTGTCAAAGAGATTCCAGAGTGATTTGTAATCTTAATAAATTCTTTTTAGTTTTTAAACTCTATTTTAATATTAATTAAATAACTTATTCAAAAAAGTAGACCTAAATTTTAATAAAAATAGTTTAGATTTTTTTATATTAAGAGATCAACAGAATATTTAATTTAAAATAAATACAATTTTTAAATTTTAAATAGTCAAAACCCCAAAACCCCTTAGTGAGATTTATAAGTGCTTTGATTTGTAGGGTATAGTTGGGGTCTTATTGGGGTTAGTAGAGAAATTATGTCAGATTGCAAAATGAGAAATAGATATTAGCGAAATTTAGGGTCTATTTATGATGAGTAATATTTAGATTTACTGCTTAAGCTTAGGTATGGTTCAAGTATTCATATAGACTAAGTCAAACCAGTGCTAAATTATACAGCCATAGCAAGACTCCTACGCAAGAGTGCCTCAACTTTTAGGTAACACTGCATGTTTGCTGTTTTGTATTTTAATCCTGGTACTTGAAAACATCCAGTAAGAAAATAAAAGTTCACTCAGACCCATATTTACTGCCTCTGTGACTCTAAGATTTGAAAGTAGTGGGCTTACTTTCCTCTTGACTAACGAGCTGTCATGTTTCATTGCAAGTTTCCTGGCGTGCGTATCTCTCCTTAGAATTTTATTAGAAGAAATGGAATTACTTTCTAGATTGTCAACTGAGTGAAGAGATTAATTTATTTTACAGTGCCATTTTATAGTAATAATTAAAATTTTACATAGGATTAAATGCAGAGAGCTATTACTTATAACGTCAAGTTCATACACGCTGATGAAGCAGTGTTTACATTCAACACTTTTATTAATACATCCAGGTATAAAAAGTACGATAATATAGAAGTGTATGACTAAAAAGTAAAGGTTGCCACTCACGCAATTTAGCTGTTACTAGTGAAGATTTAAGTCTAGAAGCTTAAGTCATTCATCCTCGTTCTATGAAGCGAGAACAGTATATTGAATTTTTTCATAAGCTCAGAGAGATGTATAGCAACTAAGAAATCATCTTGTTTGTTGATAACTTATCAGTTCATAAAACTAAGGAGTCTAAGAAAGCTTAAGAAAAGTTAAACATAACTCCTGTATACAACGTTCCTTATAGCCCATAATTTTAATGGAATTGAATTTTACTGGAGTTAAATCAACAGTTACTACAAGATGTTACTGCTGTATCATCTAATGCATGATTTACCAATCTATAAGAACCATGACGTTTAAAAAAGTAAGTTCCAAAAAGATTTAATATATATCCAAAATGAATTTAAAGAGGAGGCACCCCTCCATCTAGAAGGTTTATCCTCCGTAAAAAAGCTATTTAATATATACAAACTTTATTCGTTAAAAATCTAGAAAGACTTACCATTATTCTTTTAGGATCTGTAAAGTTTAAACTGCCTGGACTTTATAGAATCGATACAGTAGACTTAATACAAAGTAGTTGCAAGAGAGTGAATACAGATAAGACTACGATATGTGCAAGGAAAGGAAGAATGAATGTTTAATAATAAGTTTTAGACTTAAATTAATGAAGTAGTTCACATTAAATGGACCCTTAAAAGGATTATGCTTCTCTTTCTTTTCTTCTTCTTAAGGCTTGAAAGTTCCTAAGTTCCTTCTCTCGCTGCCGTCTCCTGCATCTATGTTCATATCTTCTACCTTTTAAACATCTTTATAAAGTCTCTTGCTAACTTAATGAACTGTCTGCTGTTTTCTATCTCTATGAACCTTAGCATACTCTTTCATAAGATATATACCAGTGCCAGATTTTCCTACAAAGTTATATGTCAAAGCTTACTTGAAAGATAAGGATGCTTCTTAAGTTCCTCTAACTAAGTTAAGCTTATTAGAATGCTTTGCTTATTCTAGTCTTCAGGAGAGATAGAATTAGTCAAAATAGAAAAAAAATAGTAAATTTAATAATTCTTAAAATACAAAAATAATATAAATAAATCACTTTCAAAACATTATTATAATTATTTTAATAAATTCGTTTGATTTATATATTATTATATTTAAAATGGGCTCAAGTGATAAATATTATAATTTTACTACTTGAGCCCATTTTTATTATATTTAAAATTTATAATTTTTATTTTAATTGTTTTATTTTAAATTTGTTTTTATTTATCAAATTACTTTATTACTAATAGGAAATGAAGTTTATTCACTGTTTTATATATTAGTGAAATAATTAATTTTATACATTTAAGATTTTTAATTTTAAAGATTTGTTACTTTTATTAGTAAATTATTTGATAATTATTTATGTTTTTACTTATGAATAAATTAAACTTAATATAGGTTAAAAACAAACTTCATTTATATAATCCAAAATAAATAAACTTATTTGAAAATATAAAGATAAAATTTTAATATAAAAAACAGGCTGCATTAGCAAAAATAAATAAGCTTTAATAATTAAATTCACAATGATAAATAATTTTATTGTTTATACTGTAGATTTCTAATAAATATTTAAAAAAATGTTTTAAGTATATATTTGATAAATTCCTTTATATTTAAGGATTTGTATATTCACGATTTTTTTACTATTTTGACTGAATATCGTTTCTTATGAGCTTCTTCAATTATTTCTCTGAGATACTCCTCTTTTATTGTACCAAGAACACCAAAGAAAAAGTTCCTCTCTGGTAGATTATTAGAGAGTTGTTTCTTGGTTGGAAGGTAAACTACCACTTCCTCATCTTACTTGGCATCCTTTTAAAGATTAGTGACTGAAATCTCAGGGTAGTTGGGAATTTCAATTTGTTTAATCTCTTTATTTTTAAAAGCTTTCTTCTCCTCACAAAGTATTGTTTTCAAGAATGAAATTTTGGTACCTTCCATCGTTGGAAGGAATAAACTAACTGTATAATATGTTAATCGTCATCAAGTTATCTTACCATGTAAAGTTAGGTATCGATAGAGATCTTCCTTACATCTAAATTTTGAGATCATTTCTTGAGCCTCAACTCTTTTCATTTGATTATTGAGTGATTCCATCTTTGTTCCTCTTCCTATTAATGAATTTCCAATTATAATTTATAGACTTCTGGATCCTATTGTTTAAAAACTTACTATTAAATATGGGCATCTTATAGGAGGTCAACCCTGTAAAGATACGAGGAGAAAGTTTGCAGAAGCTGTAACAATCTTCAGAGATGAATCTCAATTTTTATCAATTTAGTTCCATTAAATTAGTACTAAATTTGTTTAAATTTAATTAGTCTGATACTAAATCCGTTTTAATTTAATTGGTACAAATTTAATAGTACCAAAACTTTATTAGTACCTAGTTGTAAACTAATGAAATTTTAATGGAAAAGTTCCAAAATGGTTTAAAACCTTATTGGTACCAGTACCATTTTTAATTTTGTCGAAATTGGTACCAATATTAAAAATATTAAGCATTAAATTAGAAAATTGTTAAGTTAAAAACTTAGTATAAATATGATGTCTATCACTTTAAAATTAACCATTATTGCTGTAGGGTAAACTCCTGCTCAACTATACTTAAGCTTGGGAAGTCATTACTCATTAATAATAGTAACTTAAATTTAAACATGGCGGCTAACTTGAATCGCAAAGCAGTTTCTCTTGGAACAGGTTAATCATTGCTCAACTTTGCCAAGAAACCAGAAGTAATTTATATTGATAGGAGGTTGTGCTAAGAGCTCTAGAGTTTGATGCTGAGGTCTTTAAAATTTAAGTTTAAAACAAGAAGTAGAGTGCAGAGATGGGAGTTTAGACATAAGTGGAATTGGTTGAGGAAGATAAGGAACAGCAACTAATAGAAAAAATCAAAACATTTTAATGTGAAGACTGCTAAAATTTCTTCTCAACAGAATCTAGCTTGAAGATGCATATCAAAGAGGTATACTCTGGGAGAGCTAAGATCTACTTTAACCATGATAAAATAGATGTAGATATTAGTGCACAACATGCATGAAGTCTTATACTCACTCAGCCAAAGTAAAGAGGCATATGCAAAAGCATTATTTAAGCGAATTCCTGATTAAAGATGAGGAGACTTAAAAGCTTGTACCTGCTAAAAGAGAAAATAACTCTCTTAAGTCATAAAAAGAACAGTAGGAGAGACTTAAGAGATAGAAGTGATTTGAGTCTATGAACCAACCAGCAAATGGTATGAATATAGCATGCTTATAAGAGAGAGCAATGTATGTCTGCATTAAATGCAGTTGAAATAAGCAGCTGTATAGAGAACTATTTGAATATTGACGTACTAAACAAGGTAAAACTTATAGTTGTTGATGAATTCGCTTACAAGGTATATCCATTCAAGTATCTCATTAAGAACGAGCAATATTAAAATGAGTTTGCAAATGAATAAATAGTGTTGAGAGAGGCTTAGAAAAGATAATGCAAGAACTTAGCTAAGCTCGACGGAGTTATCCTTGGCTATGGTTTTTTTGTATTGAGAATCAAGAAGTTTGAAATGACTCTAAGAGAGTATCTCTACCATAATAGATATCCTGATGATTTGAATGAGATACTCAGAGAATGACTAAGGGTGTAAAAGAGCTCCATGATCTAGGGTATGTTCATAGAGATTTAAAGCCAGAAAATGTAATGCTGAATCTCTGCCTATTGGAGGTAGTAGTCATAGATTTCAACAGTGCAATAAGACAAGAGATAGTGACTTTAGCTAAGGTTTTAGGCACTCCAGGATACTTCCCAATAAGAGAGAAATGGACAAATGGCTCTGTATAATGGGATGTTTGGGCAGTAGCTGCAATTATCTTAGAGTGCGATATGGAAAGTATGTCATACCTTGGAACAAAACATGAGAAATAATCAATAAGTTTGAGAGCTAAACATATAAAACAAGATGAAATATGCAAAGAAATAAAAA
The DNA here is from genome assembly GCA_000711775.1 of Oxytricha trifallax. Taxonomy (NCBI): domain Eukaryota; phylum Ciliophora; class Spirotrichea; order Sporadotrichida; family Oxytrichidae; genus Oxytricha; species Oxytricha trifallax. The sequence goes on along the minus strand of ARYC01000471.1, from coordinate 27,872 downwards.
TGATAGTTGAGATCATCATCGTAAAAGCACCAGCATATCCACAATAATCATTGGATGATATACTAGAACAACTACAGACTGCTAAATTCAAGAGGTATCACAAAGATAAGCAGATAAAATTCGTTTGAATTAAATACACTATTTATCATTAAATATTCATTAAATACATATTAAACCTGCGTTTTCTCTACTAACCCCAATAAGACTCCAACTATACCCTACAAATCAAAGCACTTATAAACCTCACTAAGGGGTTTTGGGTTTAGATTATTTTCATAGTCTAATTTCTTAAGGAAATATAAAAATAGTTAAATTAAAATAATATGAAACTTGTGGCAGTTAACTTTATGGAAACTAGACAATATGGTACTTGTTGTTTGAAAGAGAATCAAAAAATAGCTGGACTTCAATATTGGCAGTACCATTTCATCTCTTCTATTGAGCGAAATATATTGACTTTAATTATGGAATAAAATGAACATAAAAATCACCCAAAATTAAAGTCAATCTATTTCGCTCCATAAGAGAGATGAAATGGTACTTCCATTAAAGAAGTCCAGCTAATTTTGGATTCTCTTTCGAACAAAAAGATCCATATTGTCTAGTTTCCATAAAGTTAATAGCCACAAATTTCATATTATTTTAATTTAACTATTTTTATATTTCCTTAAGAAATTAGACTTAAGATTTATTAAAATGAGACTAAACATAATCATCAAATTTTATTGCAAAACATCAAACTTGATAAAAAATACTTATTTATGTATAATTGTCGCTTAAAATTTAATTATCCTTATTATATACAAAAATACTATATTTTGCTTAAAATATAATATAAATACTATTAATTAACATAATTCAATATATAAAATAGTTAACATTTTAGTTTTACAATTGGATCTTTAGTTTATGGTCTACTTTTCAGGATGTGATATTCTAAAAATAATAGTTCTCTATAATATTTTTAGTTTTTTATAATAAAATTCAATGAATTCTTATTAAAAACTGAATAAAAATAAAAATTTTACAAAATTTACTTATTCATCCAGCCATTCTTTAACTTGTAATTCCTCAAACAATGGGATTTGATTGAATTTGAGTTCTTTAAAATCTTCTTCAACATCAAAAAGTATTGATTATAATTAATTTATTGGTAATAATTTATTATAAATGGTATTTTTAAGTGAAATTGAGTCTTTTTTTTATATTTGCTGTCTAAAATTATATAGTTTTCATTGTTAATATAAAAACATTTTAAATTATTATTAAAAAGTTTCTCAACTCCATCTTCATTTATTATTCTTATTATTCTTTCATCAACCCATTCAAGTTTGTTAATTACCATTTAAGGCTTAAGGTTTGGACATTTATCAGTTTTTTAAAATTTCAATATAGCCTCGGGAATATATTAAATTAATATTTATAGCAAATTGATAAATTATCTGACTATATTTTACTCCAATAGTTTAAAATAATTGTAGATTTTTGAAATTTAAATTATTAATTTTTTTATTTTTAAATGGGAATTTCGCTGATCATTTTTAATAATTTTATCTAAGCAATATTGAATTAATATTAGGGGCAAATTTAAGAATTATATATAATTTTATTTAAGAACAAATCTAAAACTTTTAGAAATTAATTATTTTAACTTCAAATATAAATTTATTCCATAAAATTATACCCTTTTATTAATATTAGAATTTCTAATTTAATATAATTTCTATCATGGTGCCAGTTAATGATATTTATATAAATTTAAATTAATTTATAATGTTTAAAAGAATTAAAGTTATAGAGTCTTGAAGTTAGAATTCTATTTCATTATTATTCATAGAAATGTTTATGAATTTTGAGAAATTTGGTGTAAAAAAGTCTAATCTGTAATGGTAATGTTCATGGAGTTCATGAGGAAATTCGTCTATCTGCCTTATTATTCTTAAAATTAAATAATTTCAATCAAATTGTACATTCATTTTAAATTTACTATGATTAATTACAATCACAATTTTTATCCAATATTCTTAATAAAGGGCTGATATTTCAATACAAACTCTATCTTTCAATTAGATTTTTATTTATAGTACTACATATTTACTTTACCATACCTAGTGTTAACTTAATTAAAAAGGAATAAAAAAATAAATATGAAACATAACTTCTAAGTTTTAAATTTCAAATATCTTTTCAAAAATATTTCTATTCATGGAATATCTCAAATTTCACATGATATTTTTGATTTTGACTAAAGATTTTAAATTAATTAATAATTATTAATTTCACTTTGTATCCTTCTTGATAAATAATTTTATTTATGCTCACTCCAAAGCTATCATTTTAATTAAAGATTTTTATTTAAATTAATTAATTTTATTTGTAAAATAAATTTATATATTAATTAGAGATCCTAAAATAATTAAGATTTAAATATATAATTTTCTTTGATAAAAGGAATTATATTGTAAATAATCATTATATCATTATAAAAATCTTTAATTTTCAACAAATTACGAGAATTAACATTAACTAATGTATTAATTATAGTAAGTTTATTCATAAATAATGGATGAGCAATATTTAAAATTCATAATCTTTTTTTTCATACAAAAATTTTAAATTAAAAAATAAAAATTAGATAATAATATATAAACCGACTATTTATAAAAGTATTCTAAGTACCTTCAATAATTTTAGTTTTACTAATTTTTATATATTTCAGTTAATTTAATTTTTTTAACTTACTAAATTATAATATTTGACTTATTTTGCACATAATATATAAAGAGAAACAATAAAAAAAAATTAAAAGAAAAATCTTTGATAATAGCTCCAAAAGAAGAAGAGCTATTTTTTATATTAAAAATAGAAAATTATGAAATCTTTGACTTTGAAAATTAAAATAGCTAACTAACTTTTAAATAATCATTAATAAGCAATATAACCCTATACTTATAGTATTAAAATATAAAAAATACTTAAAGGGAAATTTATTTGCACCGTACAATTATTTTATTACTTTTGCTCTATAGAATAATTTTAATTAAAAAATTTTAAAAGAAATATTAAAGTAAATCTTCGCTTTACTGAATTTTAATACGATTGAATTAAAAAATATTTTGTTATAAATTTATTATTCAGGCAATTCAAATTTCAATGTTGCAAATGAATAATTTATATAATAAAATCTAAAATTAATATTTATTTATTATTTTCTTCAAAAGCAAATTAGAACAATATAATATAGGATGAAAAAATCAAATATAGAAGATATCAAAATAATAAAAAAAAACATTATATAATTTGATTCTGACAATCAAAACCCCATATCCCCTTAATGATGTTTATATATGGTTTGATTTGTACGGTATAGATAGGATCTTATTGGTGTTAGTAGAGAAAACGCAGGTTTAATATGTATTTAATGAATATTTAATGATAATTAGTGTATTAAATTCAAACGAATTTTATCTGCTTGTCTTTGTGATACCTCTTGAACCAAGCTCTCTGTAGTTCGGTTAGTATATCATCTAATATTTATCTTGGATATGCTGGAGCTCTTACGATTATCATCTCAACTATTATTTATCCCATCGCAGACATCTTCTTGTTTAATATGTTTAGTTGTCAAATTTATTGATTATTTCTTGTGCTTTGTTCCAAAGTATGACATACATTCCATATCGCACTCTAAGATAATTCCAGCAATTACCCATACATCCCACTGAATAAAGACATTAGTCCATTTCTCTCTTATTGAAAAGTATCCTGGAGTGCCTAAAACCTTAGCTATAGTCACTATCTCTTGTCTTATCGCTCTCTTAAAATCTATGACTACAACTTCTAAAGTGCAGAGATTTAGCATTATATTTTCTGGCTTCAAATCTCTATGAACATAACCTGGAGTTCTTTCACACCATTAGTCATTTCTTTGAGTATCTCATTATTCAAATCATCAGGATATCTCTTAGAGTCATTTCAAACTTCTTGATTCTCAATACAATAAAACCATGGCCAAGGATAACCCCGTCGAGCTTAGCTAAGTTCTTGCATTATCTTTTCTAAGCCCTTCTCAGTACTATGTATTCATTTGCAAACTCCTTTTGATACTGCTCGTTTCTTAATGAGATATTTGAAAGGGTACTTTGTAAGCAAATTTATCAGCCACTATTAGTTTTACCTTGTTAGGTACGTCAATATGCAAATAGTTCTCAATACAGCTGCTAAGGTCAACTGCATTTAATGCTGGTATATACATTGCTCTCTCATATAAGCATGCTATATACATACCATTTGCGGGTTGGTTCATTGATTCAAAACGGTTTTATCTCTTAAACCTCTCCTACTGCTCTCTTTATGACTCAAGAGAGCTATTTTTCTTTTAGCTGGTACAAGCTTTTAAGTTTCCTCATCTTTAAATAGGAATTCGCTTAAATGATTCTTTTGCATATGCCTCTATACTTTGGCTGAGTGAGTTATAAGACTTCATGCATGTTGTGCACCAATATCTACCATCTATTTTATCATGGTTAAAGTAGATCTTAGCTCTCCCAGAGTGTACCTCTTTGATATGCATCTTCAAGCTAGATTCTGTTGAGAAGAAATTTTATCAGTCTTCACATTAAAGTGTTTTAATTTTTTCTATTGGTTGCTGTTCCTTATCTTCCTAAACCAATTTAACTTATGTCTAAATTCCCATCTCTGCACTCTACTTCTTGTTTTAAACTTAAATTTTAAAGACCTCAGCATCAAACTCTAGAGCTCTTAGCTTAATCTCCCTTTCAATATAGATTACTTATGGTTTTTTGGAGGAGCCAAAGTTGAGCTATGATGATCTTGCTCCAAGAGAAACTGCCTTACGATTTAAGTTAGCCGCCATGTTTAAATTCAAATATAAATTTATCTTATAAAACATTAATAACCTCTCTAGTTATAGTTACTCTGTATAGGAGTTGGCAATACAACAATAATGGTTGATTCTTAGGTGTTAGACATAATATTTATACTAAGTTTATAGCTATAAATTTTTTAATTTCATGCTTAATATTTTTAATATTGGTACCAATGAGAATTACTTTTGGTTGGTATTGGTACCAATTAGGTTTTGAACCAGATTGGAACTTTTCCATTAAAACTTCATAGGTTAAAACTAGGAACTAATTAAGATTTGGTAATATTAAATTGGTACCAATTAAAATAAAACGGATTTAGTACCGGTACTATTTAAAAAAAAATTTAGTACTAATTTAATGGAATTAAATTGATAAAAATTGAGATTCATCTCTGAAGTTTGTTACAGCTTCTGCAAACTTTCTCCACGTATCTTTGCAGGGTTGACCTCCTATAAGATGCCCATATTTAATAGTAAGTTTTTAAACAATAGGATCCAGAAGTCTATAAATTATAATTTGAAATTCATTTATAGGAAGAGGAACAAAGATGGAATCACTCAGTGATCAAATGAAAAGAGTCGAGGCTCAAGAAATAATCTCAAGATTCAGAAGTAAGGAAGATCTCTATCAATACCTAATTTTACATGGTAAGAAAACTCGATGACTATTGACATATTATACATTTGGTTTATTCCTTCCAACTATAGAAGGTACCAAGATTTCATTCTTGAAAGCAATTCTTTGTGAGGAGAAGAAAGCTTTTAAAATAAAGAGATAACTAATAGAAATTCCCAACTACCCTGAGATTTCAGTCACTAATCTTTATGAAGATGCCATGTAAGATGAGGAAGTGGTAATTTACCTTCCTACCAACAAACAACTCTCCAATAAACTACCAGAGTGGAACTTCTTCTTTGGTGTTCTTGGTACAATAAAAGAGGAGTATCTCAGAGAAATAATTGAAGAAGCTCATAAGAAACAATATTATATCTCTCCTGAAGACTAGAAAAAGCAAAGCATTTTAAAAAGCTCAGCTAGGCTATAGGAACATAAGAAGCATCCTTATCTTTCAAGTTAGCTTTGACATATAACTTTGTAGGGATACCTGGAACTGGTATATTCCTAATGAAATAGCATGCTAAGGTTCACAAAGAGAGAGGATTTCATAGACTATTCATTAAGTAGCAAGAGACTTTATAAAGATGTTTAAAAGCCAGAAGATATGAACATAGATGCAGGAGACGGCAGCAAGAGAAGGAACTTAGGACCTGTCGAGCCTTAAGAAGAAGAAAAGAAAGAGAAGCCTAATCCTTTTAAGGGTCCATTTAATATGTGAACTATTTCATTAATTTAAGTCTAAAACTTATTAATAAACATTCATTCTTCCTTTTCTTGAAAATATCGTAGTTTTATCTGTATTCACTCTCTAGCAACTACTTTGTATTAAGTCTACTGTATCGAATGGTAAGTCATGCATAAGATGATACAACAGTAACTTCTTGTAGTAAGTCTTGATTTAAATCAAATAGAATTCTATTCCATTAAATTATGGGCTATAAGGAACGTTGTATACAGGAGTTATGTTTAATTCCTCATAAGCTTTCTTAGACTCCTTTGTTTTATGAACTGAAAGTTTATCAAGAAATAGGATGATCTCTTGGTTGCTATACTTCTCTCTGAGCTTGTGTAAGAACTCTATACACTACTATCCCTTAAAAGAGCAGAGGGTGAATGACATAACTCTGGAAGCTTGAATCTTCACTAATACCAGCTAAAATTGCATGGATGGAAATTTTCACTTTTTAGTCATAAACTTCTAAGTTATCATACTACTTTTACCATGACTTATTAATAAATTTGTTGAAGGTAAACACAGCTTCATATGCATGAATGAACTTGATGTTATTGTCAATAGCTCTCTGCATTTAATCGTATATATATATATATATATATTGTTTAAATTATTTATATTAAATGACACTGTAAAATCAATCACTCTCTTCACTCTGTTGACAGTCTTAAAAGTAATACTATTTCGTCTATAAATATTGGCTATAGTCTGTGGAGATATACGAATGTCAGAAACTTGTGGTGAACATCACAGCACGTAAGTCAAGAGGAAAGTGTGCCTAGTACTTAAGCGTTTTATAATCACAGAGGTAGTCAAGATGGGTCTGAGAGAACTTTTATTTTCTTGCTGGATGTTTCAATTACCATAACTAGAATTCTAAACAGCTAGCAGGCAGTGATACCTAACAGTTGAGGCACTCTTGTGTAAGTGCTTTGCTATAGCTGCATATTTTAGCACTGGTCTTACTTAGTCTATATTAATACTTGCATCATACCTAAGCTTAAGCAGTAAATCTAAATATTACTCATCATAATTTGACACTAAATTTTGCTAGTTTCTATTTCTCATATTACAATTTCACCTAATTTCTCTACTTTTCCCAATAAGACCCAAACAATACCCTACAAATCAAAGCACTTATAAACCTCACTAAGGGGTTTTAGGGTTTTTAATAGGATATAATTTTGAATATAAAAAGTTGATTATAAAAATATTATAAAGTATTGTTAATATAAAATTAAGTACTTTTTGGTGGAAGGGTATGTTGCCCGAATAATTATTATATTTACTATCCTTGATAACAGCTAAGTCTTTTTTCTCAAAATATTTATAAAATTTGATAAAAATTTATAACTTAAAACTAAATTCATAAATAATTCTAATTCAAATTATAATTTCTCATTCGTTATAATATCTAGCTTTCCATCATCGAATGGGTATTCAAATTCCATCAATATCTTTATATTTATTATAAATTTAAGGCTAAAATTAAATATTGAATTTTTTAGAGAAAAAAATGACTAATTAATCATTTATATTGATCTTCAAGTTTAATAATTAATGATTATATATCAATTTAAATTAAATGCAAGTTTTATAATATTATCTTAACTGAAGCCTCATTTAAAAACCAAAATTTACTTTATTTAAAATACATAATTATTAGTTGAGTTAAAATAGTTTATAAAATTTGATTTCATAATTGGAATAATAATCAATCATTTTTTTAATCAAAAAATATATTTGAGCTCGTTTAATATATATTGAAATATATAATGAAAATTACTTACATTTATAAGAACTCAATAATCTGAAAAAATTCTTATATATTATCCAAAGCAAATGAATTAATTAAGCTTATTTTTATTTTTAAGAAAAAGGGTAATTATAGCTCCCACTTTTTAATGATATAACTTGCATTTTATGGAAAAAGATCCTATATCTATGAATGAGGAGCTACTTCTTTCTGCTACTAGTGCATAAATCTTATTGTTAGAGTTAATTAATAGTTTTTACAAGGAAATTTTATTTAATATAGCAAATTAAAGGATTATCCTTATTAAACACTGCTAAATACAATTTTTAATTCATTTTTTTCCAAAAACTTGACTCCTTTTTTTAAAAATATAGCCGCTGGATTTGTTGAAGGATCTAAAGATAGGGCAGAAAAAAAATAACTTTACCTGCACCTCGACCAGAGAATTAAAAATAACTATTATTTTAAGAATAAAATTTAGTTTTGAAATATTTTTCAATTTAAAGAATGGTTTCAACTTATTTTAATATCATTGTTATTTGAAATTTATTATTGATGTTAAACAATAAATAGTTCAATCTATCAAAAATTTTAATTTATTTAAATAAGTATTAGAGGAATTTATTGATAATTTCGACCTCTCTAAAAGTATATAGATGGCTTGGGCTGTGGTTTTATCTGAAACTCAGTTAATTCTTAGTTGAAGTTTCTAATTGACAAGTAGGGTAAAATTCTTCAAAATTAACTTCTTTATCTAAAATAAATTTTAATTTAAAGCAATTTTTACAAATAAAAGTTTGCTTAAATTTACCCTATTTTAAAAACTTTATCACATGGATAAGAAGATACCAAAAGCAATGTTCTATAACCTCTGACGCTTCTTTATTATCAAATGATAAAACATTTTTTTTATTAAAACAGAGCTATAAAAAAAATACCAACAATAGTTGAAACCGCTAAGATCAATGTCTGCATCATTTAATAAAAAATAGATAAAAATAAACAAATGATCAGAATTAGAATATAGTGTATATTTTTAGCGAGAAAACCTTATTAAATAATAATAATAATTATTCTGAATGAGACTCCTCTCCTACCCCTCTCCTCCCCATAAAAAAATATGACTCCCACCCCCTTTATAATAAAATTTTCAAATTTCATTAATAACATATTCTTAATCTTTGAATCATGCTCACTCTTGAAGAAAAAATATATTTTACCCAGCGGGCATCTACTATAATTTATTATTTTAATTTGATAAGTATCACTTCATTCGTAAACTTTTGTTGATACATGCTTCTATAGGAAAACATTTCAAATACAAATTATTTTTGAGTGTCATTAATTCTATATTAATCATTTCTATAAATAAACTTAAACAATTTTTATTTCAAAGTATTTTATCTCATTAATCTTTTCTATTCAACATAATTCTTAACTATTTTATAAAAGTCCCAATTCGATTTAATTAACCTAATATATCATTTAGTAAGTTGGTGTTGGCATTATATTTACCTACAATGAATTATACTCAATTTTATAATCAATTATATAAAGTACTTCTTTTTTTAGGGTCAAACCTTTTTATTTTTGCACTGCCTTATTGTAGTTTCTTGTCATAAAGTTTTATACTTGACAAAATTACATCTCATTTCAATAATATAATCACTCTATATCTTTCCAGAAACAAAATATCACTTTTAAGAATTTTATCATGCCACAAACTTCTATAAGAAGTTCTCCTTATAGACATATCTTTATTGAATACATACATCTTTTGTTCTGGAAATTGATTAATAGCTTCCCTTGTTATTAATAGGATTTTAAACTTTAATAGGAAAGTAAAAGAGGGATCTATTTTTTCTCCAAATTTTAAAAATCAATTAATTTATAGATTTAATCTTAATAGCGAAATCTCTATTCTATTATGCATTTCTTTTGATTTTAAGAGTGATAAATTATTAATGAATTTAAAAAAATGACTGTACATTAAGGGTAGATAAAATATATTACAATTAATAAAGAACAAATATTAAACATAAGTTTAGATGGCAAAGTTAAGAGGCCTTATACCTTTGGCTTTGAGTTTTAATCTCAATAAATGTAATATGATATTCAATAATATAAATTAATTGATAATTATTTTGAAATTAGTATTAATAATTAAATCTTTAATAAAATTCTCTTAATTCATTTACTTAAACAATAAATTTAATATTAATCAACACAAACATTTTTTATTTTTAAATTAATTTAATTGTAATCATTATCAATTAAAATCTCAAAAGACAAATTCGTAAAAAATAGTATAAAAATATATTTATCAGATTATATTATAGAATTATGTTGAATGAAGAAGATTAAAGAGATTAAATACTTTAAACTGAAAATATTTTAAGTTTATTTATAGAAATAATTAAAATAAAATTAATGACACTCAAAAATAATTTGTATTTGAAATGTTTTCCTAAAGAAGCATGTATCAACAAAAGTTGACGGACGTAATGATACTGATCAAATTAAAATAATAAATTACATTAGCTACCCGCAGGGCAAGATATTTTTTAAAGATAAAGCATGATTCAAAGCATAAGAATATGTTATAAATATAATTTGAAGAATTTTATTATAAAGAGGGGGAGGAGGGAGGGTCATTTTTTTTATGGGGAATGGGGTAAGGGGGGTCTCGGTCAGAACAAATAATAATAATAATAATAATCTGATCACATTGAGGTCTCTGGGGACCCCGATCTTATAAAGTATGGAAGCTTATAAGGGTCAAGCCCTTTTAATATATTAATTTATATCATCTGATCTGTTAAATCTCTCTCTGGTTGACGCTTCAGTTTGAATTTTATTCAAACTAAGATTTTCATTTTCATTGTTATCTGTGTGATATTATCTACTCTAAGTAAACTCTTTCTTTGTAGAAGAACTGAGTTTTTTAAATTGTCTGGTCTCTTTTCTGAGGTGAAGTCATTATTTATAAACTGTAAATCTAATACGTTCTCTTAATTCCTACTGTGTTTAGTTGTCAGTAAATAGGAGTGTTAATTAATTTTCTATACAGTCTCTGGAGTCGCAAACTGAGCAATATTTGTTATAAACCTTTCGATTTTCCATATTTGATATTAAGGAATCCTTTGGCACTTATATTGGATATTATATATTAAGTTATAATATTCTTTATATATATATATCTTGAATAAACGTGTTTGATTCTTATTGGCTATTAAGTATTAATATCTAAGATATCTTTGGGGTTTAGGGATTTAGGGGTCTCAGGGTTTTGTAAAGAAATTTCGGCCTTAGTGCCGACTCAATTAATCTTTATTAGTAGTCTTATTTCTTCTGAGAATGGTGTTAGCTGTTGCCTTCTTCTTTGTTGTCTTATAATTATTTGTTTGTTAGTGAATAGTATTATATAGTCTCATATAATTTCCCACTTGGGTGATTCCTGTATTGTTACATGTGGATCCACTTAAATATTATTATAAGATTTTGGGTGATTCTCTTATTAGGGTTTTATTATTAAATAGGGGTCTGTAAGTTGAATTATGACGTATTAGAGTAAAACCCCTGCTTTATCCTCAGAATTCAATAGTAATTGGATTCGAGTAGGTAGATTAGGTGTAGTAGGTAGTACCAAGTTGAAAAATGGCGTTTATTGTGAGTTTTTAATTGTAAATACTCAACAAAGTTGACGAGGATTTTGGAGAGTTTTGAAGGTCTTGTATATGTGAGCATTTGATTAGAAGTTCTTATTTAAGATTAAGTCCTTGATGACTAAGTCTTGTTAAATAGAGAGTATCAACTAATAGTCTTCGATAAATTTTGCTCGAAACAAGTAGAATGAAACATTGTTTATATGAACAGAGTTTTTAAGTAGGTGGACCTATTTCTATGTTAAGCTTCTTTGAGCTTAAGCTGAAACGAGTTCCAGATGCTGGAGAAGTATTTCACAGCAGACTAAAAGAAGAGCTAATGAGATCCCAACTGACTGTAAGAAATTTCAGCATAATGTATTTCATGATATTGGCCACTCTTTGAAGAATACGGTTATTATGATCTCACTTAGAATTTTATGAATCAAAGTTTTTCATCTTGTGGTGGTGCTTTTCGGACTTTACCTTACAACGGTGTAAGAAAGGAAGAACAGTTCACCTGATCCACTACAAACTTTTAGTCACTTTCTTTAACTTTTTAATTAAAGAATATCTAATTTAATAAGAAAATATTGGGGATTCAAATTTTTTAAAGAAAAAAAGTTTAATAATTTAAATTTATAATTTGTAGGAGTATATCAATTTTTAGATTTACTGAGAAGCATTATTGTAAATAGTTTTCTAAATATAATTTTGTAAATTGGTTGCATAATTGATTCATAAGAAATGCCGAATGTAAGATTGGTCGACTGTAAATTTGTCAATAATTAAAGTTAAAAAGTAGTTAAAATAATATGTAAAATAAACCTCTTTTGTATTTTTGTTTCTTCATTTAAATAGCTTAAAAATTTTCTAATCATTAAAAAAAAATTAGAGCTAAAAGAGTAAATTGATTTTGAATTTGAGGGTACTAATATATATTATATATATATATATATATATATAAGGGATTCCATCACAAAACGAAAAGCTACCAAATTTTTAAAGTGAGTATTTAAGACTTTTAATATTATTAATAAGATTTAAAATTTATTCATTCTAGCTGTTTGTCTGAGACTCCATGGAAAAAACATAGCCCTACGTGAAGAGCCACTACGAGCCGCCTCTGACCTCGCCCTCGATACAGCTGTCACCCTCCGTGCTGCCGCCGGAGATGGACCTTGAGCTGGGCCTCTACGATGGGATTGTGGGAGCTGGCCCAACTCACACACAGTCAATCACCACTGGGTCCACATTTCGAAGGAGATCGAGCGCCATGCTGTAAAGCAGAGTCTTTAGCTTGAATTGAGGACGCCAATCGAGAAAGAAGGGGACCTTTAGGCGCCTTAGATACTGCGCTTGGTGATAAGAAGCAATCAGAGTCGTTAAAGGACGTGCCCAAGGTGAGAGGTGGGGGCCCTATTAAATACATACGTTAGAACTAAATCAAATAGACTTCCTTTACCAAGCACATGTTCTCTTCACTGTAAATGGAATTCACGTGAAAACCCATAACTTGGCTCTATGGTTGCTGAAGCAAAAATGTGGATCCTAGCATTGGCTCCATCAATTCAGCTCTTCAGAGTAGTTGACCCAGAAGACTCAACAATTTTCCTCGGTTATGACTACTTTAGATTCTCAGACCAAATTGTAGGAGATGTTCCTTTAGCTTCATATATTGCTATGACCTAATACAAGTTAGCTTCCGTCCTCATAGAATACATAACTGCCTTCCCAACAACCGATGTTTAAGCATTTATTGACGAGAGCATCAAGTTTGTGTTCAGTTATGGTTTAACTGGATCATTTGTTTATCCAACTAGCAACTTCACTAACAGCAATGTCGAAGAGAATATCCTTGCTGCATTCGTCATGAACAACTATGCAAACACTGATCTCACAGTATCAAAGCTACAATTGGTCCTGCCGCATGGGCAGATATTCAAGCTGATCAGAACTCCTCTTCCACCCCACAGTAAGACTAATGGTACATCTATATTTCTTATAGTAACAATGAGATTCCGCTAAGCATCTTACAGACCCCTTTAGAGGAAGGAACCCTCGCGGCAGAGGAAAAGCACGACATTTACAGGGAAAGGGCACTCCACAAGGGGTGTTGGGGCAACAAATGGGCAAGTATTTCAGAGACCTGGCTGTGCAAATATCGCGCATGGACATGCGCTGGCTCCCACAGGGGTACATGCGGGCCTAATTAGCCGCCCTCCACCACCTGGGCCTTGAGAATGTCTGATTTGATGATTGACTTTTTGAAATCTTCAAGTCATTTGGGGGGGACTCAAAGGCCTTTTTCCGTATTCTGATACTCAATTATCTCGACCCCCGTTATAGATGTCTGAGTCGGAACTTCCACCGTCGTGAGATAGACCGAGGCGGTTCGAGTGGTGGCACTGGCTGCCCGCCAGGCTCAATTTTACCCCCCATATCGACTGCAATACTTTTTCCAAAAATAACCTTTTTGCAAGTATCCCCCATTCTTCATCTTAACTTATCCACTTTAGCGCAGAATAGAAGATGTGAGAGTAGCAGTTGGATCAAGGCAAAGGCTATCCGCAACATCAAAGGAGAAAGAGCCCGCGAGACAAAGCGATCGAAAGCGTCAGAGATTTACAGCGACAACATTACAGTAACAGATGTATAGCTAATACTGAAGATTCTGAGGATTAGAGAGAGCTTGAATAATACATAAATACTCTCATCATATATTCCTTGCCAAAATTCATCACGCATTGTCTAAGTAAGAACCAAGTATAAATGCTTCCTTTGCTGGATAAGTTTATTGTTGGGAATATTTTATATTTGAAATCGTAGCTCTCTTGAAGCGATTCATTAAAGCCCCCACAGATTTCATCATTAAGTCACTTCTTTGAAGATCTACACACCCTGAAAATACAAAGATATAATTCTAGAATAAAAACATAGAAGATGCTAGAATGTCAAATGTTGTAAATGTTGAAGAGTCCCAATAAAGTGTAAAGATTTCATATTGAATGTATCTAGTTATAAATGGGAGAACAATTTTGCCAAGTACAGCTATTAAAAGGAATAAATTTGTAGAACTCTGATGGGCTCCTGCAAATAAAGCTATTTCTCTTAAAACCAAATTCCCATTATACTTTTTGTATCTTAGGTTCTTTATAGAGACGAACTTTTTTATGTGTAAGCCAAACATATCATAATCGTTGTTGTATATATTTAATTGTTCCACAATCCTAATTTAAATAAATTACAGGTTTTGGTTTGTATTTGATTATTTTTTCTCCAAAATTTCACAATTTTTTATATAATTTTTATAATACAATAATTGTGATCCTAACATATAAAATCAAAGTTAAAAATATTAAATAATATTAATTATTATTGAAGTAATAATATAAACTATATATTAATTTTTAATGAAAGGAATTATTTTTTTTTTAAACTTTATAATTAAAGCCCATAAAAAATAAATGTAATTTACAACTAATTTTTATTAAACGTTTTCTAAACAAAAATTCTGCAATTTCAAATTTTAAAATTTAATAAAATTTATTTTTATGAATTGACAAAAAGCAATTTACCTGAGACAATATCATAAGTATAGATTTTATGATCCTTACCAAGGATGATTAATCTATCTTTGATTTGCTTATAAAGCCTGTAGTTTTCAGATCCAATATCGTTGAAAAACACATTGAAATTCTTGTTTGGAATGATAGTAATAATATTTTTTACTTATTAATTTTTAAGAATGCATATCCATTGCTATTTTTTTATTTATATTTATATAAAATAATTAAATATTAAATGAAAGAATGTATCAATTATTAGAGGGCATAAATTATTTAATAATTTTTATTATCATATTATTAACTGATTAATCTGCAAAAAAGAAGTGATTATCAATTCAATCAATTAAATTTAGAGTTATTAAAATTTGAATAATGCTTAAATAAAATACAAAAATTTGTGCAATTTTTAACCCAATTAAATTTATTAATATTTAAACCCGAAATTTCATTCAAATATTTTAGAGAGAAATATAATTCAAAAATTTAAATAATTATGAAACTTTTTCATCTGAAATCAGTTTTCCTTTAAAAAATAATTTTAAGTATTCTTTCTTTTTCTATATTTGGTAGTAATTCCGTTGAAAGTGCTATCAAATACTGACATGGAAAATATTATAAAATGACTTGTGATCTGTATAGATTACTTTTTTATAAAAAAAATCTTTAATATTTATTTAAATATTTAAGGTTTTTTAAGTATGATAGTAATGATAAACTCATCATAAGACTAAACTTAAAATATAAAATTTTATTTTTTCACAAATAAATACAGAAGTTTAGAAAAATCCAATTCTTTGGAAGTCCAATCCAACGTAGACATTAGGATTAGCACTATTTTTAATTTTATAGTAAATAAATAATGCACTATTCTTTTTGAAAACATACTTTTTAGAATTTAAACAAAAATTTAAAATATATTTTTATTTTTTATTTTATATTAATAAAACAATAATCAATCTATAAATTCATTGAAAAATTAATTATATAATAAAATTTATTATGAAATTATCTGATTAAATCTCCTTTTAAAAATGATATAATTTAATATACTTTCTCTTATTAAGATATATAAGCAATGAAGTTTATATGAAATTGAATTTTAATGTTTCAAATAACTAAGATGAAAATAGGAATTTTTTATATAATTCTAATTATTCTATTGTTGTTCTTAATTACAGGGAGCAATTCATAATTAATTTCCTTAAAATTAGATTATTTATAATATAATATAAATATAGTTTTAACTATGGATTAATATTAATTACTAAAATCTCAAAAATATGAATAAAATAATAAAAATTAACATGGAGATAGAATTTGCATATATATATTTATGGTCTATTTTTTGGCGTTACTAATTTTATCTAAAAGTTAAAAATCCAAATATTAAAGTATTCCCTTAATTTCAAGTTAAAATATTACTCATTTTTCATGTAATATTAATTTTTGAATATCTTTTTAAAACAAGCTAAGATTTAGTAAATAGAAAATATATAATTACCAGAATAGTAATTTATTTTTTAGTTTATTCTAGATTTTTGAGAAGAAGTTTCTCTCTAGACACATGATAAACTTTTTGGGGAAAACTTCCTCATAGTAATTTATTAATTTTTTTATAGATCTGAAAATATATACTTTAACAACTACAAACGATCTCACCGCTTTAAATAAATTTACTACTATAAATTTTAACATATATTTTTCTTCATTAGTATGCTGATAGCCATCTTTTAACCAAGATTATTTCTTAACTCAATCAATTTTACTTCTTATTTAAGTCTCCTATTGTTATTATTTGATGTTCTTTTTTAAATAATTACCAAACTCTCTAAATATTTATATTATATAAGACACCAATTTACATTTATAAAAATGGAAACACTTAAAATATTTTCCAACATACCCCCTTAAAATTAATGTTTTATTTTAACTATTTACTTGGCAGTAAATTTACACCTATTAAATTTATATTAAGATTATTTATATAAAGATTATTATTTGTGAATGAAAGCGAGTTGTTCTTTATAGTAGCACCTATATCTACATATTTGATGTTGTTTGTTACTTCATCTAACTTCTCACTGTATTCGGTTGCATATTAGAAATCTCTTTTGTTGTCATTTAATAATTTATAATAAATTTTTTGAAATTTGGGTTGTCCTCTTAAAATGCAAATATTTTACAAATGGTGTTATTATTATTATTTTCAAAATTATCGAAATTTATAATAGTAAAAGTACTGTATAAATTTTTTTGATCTTATGATCAACATAATTTTTAGTAAAATCATTGTTTCTTTGGAATGGTTTATAAGAAGAACTTAAAACTGTGTATATAAATGTCCACATTTATGCTAGTCCTAAACTGAAACTTATATCTTACTACATTATTAGCTACATATTTGTCATTAAATAAGTAAATAAGTATAAGAAAATTTATAAAATAGTAGTATTAAACTCTATAAGATTAGAAATTTAACTATTTTATCAAGTATAAAATAATTTAAAACAATATAATGATCCCAAATAATATATAAAGGGAAAAAAATTGAAGATAATTATTGACTTTAAGTTAGTAAGTACAAATTTTATTTTTATTAAGAAAATCAAAAAATTTAACTTAAAAAACATATATAAATCTGTTAAATTTTATCATTTCTACTCCTTATTAACACAATATGATATATAATAGACAGTTAAAAGAGTTGAATAATAATAATATATTATTACTCCATTTTTCCTTGATTTTACAAGATAAAATAACTATATCATATAATGTGCTATATATATTTTACTGAAATTTTTACAGATTACATGCATAAATAATTATGATATAATTTAAAAAATAAAGCTAATTAAAAACTTAATTGTCTCAAAAAGATACATAACACAATTAAGAATTATATTTAGGGTAAAAAAACAAACAGAAAAACATATTTTATCAAGTTTTTTATCACTAATTAATGTTAATAAGGGGTATAAAAACATATTAAAAAGACCAATTTGATGCTCAAAAAATCATGATTGTTGCATAGATTACAAATTTGATATAATAAATTTTATATTTTGAAAATTTTAATAAGATACAAAGAACTTTAAAATAAAAAATATTCAGATCTTTAGAGGAAGCTCTCTATGAAATATATTGTAATTTTTCAAAAAGAAAACAATGAAAATAGGTAAACTTATTGCTTTATTTTTATTTAAATAATGGGCTTTTATTTTAGATAAATAAATTTTAATTGGTAACTGATCGGATGTAAGTGTTTTCAATAACTTTGAAGCTATTTGGATTGAGTTTCAAAATGTTCAATTTTTTATTTTAAATTTACGTTAAATAGTGGATTTGTTTGAATTTAAAATAGTTTTAAAATAAATATATCATCTGTAATTTATAAGACATTAAATATTATAAAAAATATAGATCCTTAATCTGATCCCATAACATCTAGAATTATTCAACAAAAAATATATTTTTAGATTTAATGTTAAATTTTCAAAACATTTTATAAAATTTTTACCTATCTTTAAAATGATGTTATACAAACAATTCAACCCTTTACTCATTTATATTAAATATAAAAAGACCATAATAAAGTCTATTTTAAGAGAAATTATCTAAAAATTTTTTTGAAATATAGTTTTTTGATTAAACATTTCTTTTAATTACTTTTAATATAATTTTTTATTATAGATTGCATCAGATATTTGCCATTCACATAAATTTATTAATCAAAATCATATCTTTTAATACAACTAAAATTTATCGGTGTTGACTCCGTGTTCTCCCACCCTCCCCTCTGTGCTCCCAGATGTCTTCCAGCTCTCACAGGTGTCGTCCTGTTCTCACTGTGTCGTCCAGCTCTCCCATACTTTTTGGGGTGTCGTCGAGCTCTCCCACATTAAAAAACACTTTAAACTTCCTTATAAAAGAAATAACTTTCTTATTACGAACTTGTTTAAATACTTTTTATATTTTGTTCATTTATTTAAATTTATTTGCTAATAGAAAGAATAAATTGATAAAAAACAGTCTTATAGATAAGTTTTTATTTTATTTTTGAAATTTTTTGTAATTAAATAATAAATTTCAAGTCAAATGGTAATTCAAGATTTCAAACTTTGAAACTAAAATGGATCTCAGAATTCTTAACTTTATGTAACTTCTTTTAAAAAAATCTCTATCAAACTCTCTTTTTTTGAATACATTTGTATGAATTTTATAGGTATCACCAAATAAATAAACACACTATACTCAAATATTTTCCGACATTTTTCTTCCATCTAATAACAAACAGTTTCTAAAAAAATAGACAAAAAGATTCTAGCCATAATCAACAAAGTAATTAAGATTATTCGGATAGCGCAGATAATCAACTTGATATCGAGTATGATTAATTTATCATTTTAAGCTTATAAACCAATATTTAATGTCAGCAAGAATTGTAATGATATTTCCACAAATTCAGCGTTTTTTCAATGCATATTTGTAGTAAAACAGTAAATCTAAACAAGTTATAGTTAAAATAAACACGCTATACAAGTTGAAATTTCTCAATTAAAGTTATCTAGAGATTACAAAAACCAAGACTATTGATTAAATTTACACTTTCTCTTATTATCTTTAATAAAGAATATAAAGCAATAACTAAAAAAATTTAAATCTTTTATTTTATTCATTATTTAGTTTAGGTAGAACTGCTTAATCTTATAATTTAAAAGACAAACAACTTTAGCAATCTTAAGAAGTGGAATGGTAAAATAAAAGAATATCTATTAAGAACTTTTCAGCTCAACACAAATTACAATTGTAAAAGAACTTCATCAATGGATGTTATTTAATTAATCATAGTCAAAGATACAAATAAGTAAAATACCAAATATCTTATCAGAAACTCATAGACACTCAGCTGCTATTATTATTGTAGAAATACATTTGAATTTGGAAAATTAATTATAATTAAATTAATAATAAATCAAATTCGTGGCAGTTAAAGTTGGCCAATTTAAACGATCTTGGGCCCATTATATAGGGATTTTGAAATTAGCTGGACTTTTTTATTGGCGGTATAATTTTATTGCATCGTGGGAAAGAGATAACTTGACTTTAATGTGAGGGTATAATTTAATGAATTTAGAGGTGTTTAATTAAAGTGAAGTTATCTCGCTCCAGGGATGCGATAAAATAGTACCGCCAATTATAAAGTCCAGCTAATTTTGAATTCTCTATCGAATGAGCCCTAGATCGTTCAAATTGGCCAACTTTAACTGCCAATAATTTAATTATTTATTTATTTATTTTAAATTAATTTTCCAAATTCAAATGTATTTCTACAATATTATTATTATTATTAATATTCAACATGAATTATTTATTGAGTGAACATTACATATCATTAAAATAATTGAGCATTGAATACATGATAATAAAATAAAGATCTATTTTTAATATTTTTACGGGCAAATATTAAAAACCCTTAATAAAGGTAATAACTATATAGAAAATATAAAAAATGATTTTTATTTATGTGGCTTTGTAATTTACCATAGTAATTTTTTAGGTCTGCTTTAAATAACAAACTTAAAGTGATAAAAAAAAATTATAATTTTCTTAAATTATCTTGTGAAAGAAGAAAAATTGATTCCTCAACTCCTTCAAAGAAAGAAGAATCAATCATAAAAAAAACTAAGAAAAAATCACAGAAATAAGAAGTAATAATTAATGAGAATAAAGTATTTAAACAAGTTCGTAATAAGAAAGTTATTTCTTTTATAAGGAAGTTTAAAGTGTTTTTTAATGTGGGAGAGCTCGACGACACCCCAAAAAGTATGGGAGAGCTGGACGACACAGTGAGAACAGGACGACACCTGTGAGAGCTGGAAGACATCTGGGAGCACAGAGGGGAGGGTGGGAGAACATGGCGTCAACACCCAAATTTATCTATATAATTTAAATGTAGGCATTTTTCTCATCAAATAATATCAAGCTTTTCTTTGGATTTGTGCTGCAAACCGAATGAATTGTTCCATAAATTTTTCCTGGAATTGAATATTTATAAATATATATATATAAAACCCCAAGAGTAAAATTTGAATTAATTGTGAATTTGAAAATAAATAAATATAGTATTTTTATTATTATAATTACTTTTGGTAGCTTTCTAATTAATTAACTTAGTACAATATATATATATATATAGGCCCTTAATCAAAAAAATAAAGCTACCAAATTATTAAGCTGATTTCGATTAAATTTTATTTATACTAATCTCCTTAAATTATAATAATTTTGCCTTCGGTCCACTGTTCACATGATCAGTTCAGATAACCAAGTCTCACCAACCATCATCAACTTCCTCTCCCCATCACCAGTCGAGCTCGACCTGCGGGTGCTGCCGCCCAACCTTCGGGCTCTCCTCGTGCCAACCCACATACCAGAGCCTGACATTTTTAAGATAAGACTAAGATGCTTAATGGACAATATAACCGTTGAGAAGAGATGTGAGAAAGACATAATCGACTTGATTTCAATCATCTTTGGCGACGACGTTACTACCTATTACCAGGAGATGGTGGACTCAATTGTACAGCAATACACTACAGTTCGCAAGCTGACCTTTGTGGATGACGAACCCTTATAGAAGTTAATTGAGACGGAGGAGACGATGGAGGCTACTATGTGAGATGCGACGAAGGATCAAAGAAGTGTAGACGCGCCCAAGGCTAGAGGTGGGGGCCCTATACAGTACTAAAATAGAAATACATTATTGACAATGGAAGAAAACACAATCGATGCGACATTACGACTACCTAATGATAATTAGTTGGAGATGACACCCTCAGCAGTCCCTAGTAGAGGATGTGCAGATCCTTTACCAAGGTACTCATCACTGGGCGACTTATCTCCGGACTTAAGCGATAAACTTATCAATCTACTAAAACAAATTGAAATAAAAAATAAATAAATAATAAATATCCAACCAACCCACTAATAACCGTTAGACAAAAATTTGCCTAATAAACCAACATAATCAAGTCTAACTGACACTCAACTCCAAGAAATGTACATTAAGGCGACCACAGATCAGAAGCACCTCCAGAACTACTACCTAACGACACTATCACTACTTAAAACAGCGGAGAGAAGAGAGCAGGATGCATAGAGGGAGCAGGTTAATTTGATTATGCTTGGTTTGGATGCCATTAAACGGTCGAGGGAGTCGCGACTAAAGGATGATACGGATACTCAAAAATGCTGCTAGCACATATATGTGAGGACTAGGTTATTCCAGAAAACTAGATACAAGAAGCATTCACGGTACTGCCTGCTGAAGCCCGAGGTTAACGGCTACATCTCAACAGCTATCAGCAAGCTACGACCCCTTGTGCAGAGGCTCTTCAATGCAAGCAACGATGGAATGGCCAACCAAATGTATACACTTTTCAATGACACTCTTCAAACCAACACCTTCTCCAAACGCACTCTCAGGATGGTTCACACGAGCAGAGAGTATCAAGGACCCATCTAATGCAGCAAAATCAGAACCGACAGTAGGTCAATGATGCCATAGCTAGGGGCTAGCAGATATACAAAACATTGTGGAGTATTGACCCTTCAAGTAATTCAAGTCGTATGCCTATAAAGACAGCCATGCCAGCTCAAGGTTTAGAATAGGACAACTAACCGTTAGATTCTTAAAATGAAGAGATTAAAGAAGTCGACCCTAACAATAAAGCATCACCATAAAATACCCCAAAAAGTAAACATTAATAAAGTATTAAAACCACATTGGCGACCAAAGCTCCACAAGTGCCGATTAAAATCACAGAGGGTAGCATGATTTATTCTAAATATGTGACCAGCACTCTCGTAGAAACAAACTCCCTTCGCAATAGGATGTCTGCAGTAGTCAAGATTCTTAAAGCCTACAAGACCTCAGAGGATGGAGCTGAAGAGTGGAAGCTAAGGATTGCCAAATTGTTTCAAGAATTGATATTGGAGTGGCGCCAGATATTGAAATACAAGAAGTAGGATATTAACAACTACCTCATTTCTCAGGAACGGCTACCAGATGAATGGGAAGTGCTCGACTTCCAGAATTTACTTGACCCCATCTCCAAAAAGCTCATATCGAAGAAGGAGCGCACACTTAAGAACTCAAGCAAACATTCGAGCCAGCCAAAGCGCAATTCTCGGGGTATTGCATTCATGCTTTAGCAATAAGATACGCTGCACATTACCACAAGCAGTTGTTTGGAAATAGTGGAGAGGTTCACCGAGTGCGCAATCTCTGTCCAGCGCAATCACAGACTTACTACAGTCCTCTGTATGGAGATGATAGCAAGTAACCTATGCTTGGATGTCAAGTGTAAGGAACGAAAGATAGAGGTTACTCACAATGCAGTTGGTAAGAAAGCTTATGACTCACTGGCAAGTTAACAGCAAAATAGAAAGTCAACTCAAAGCATTGAAGTAAATGGAACACCACGCTGCTTATGTTCTAAATGGTCACTAGGTGAAAATCAGCACGATCAAAGTTGCGTCTAAGTGGTTGGAATCTTCTCCTCTTGAAATAGAAACTTTCCTTGAATGCGAGAAGCAGCAAGCAAACCAACTCTATGTCAATTTCATTGGGAAGAATAATATAGACCAGATTCTATCATCTCGGGCTTTTTTGCTGAATGATGATGACAGCAGAGATATAGTTTTTGATAAGGGACTGAGTGTAAAATACTCGCAAGTGAAAAGCAAAAGTTTTGCTACTCTTGATGCTACCGATGAAGCTGGAAAGTTTCAAAGAGACATGATACCGAATACTACTGGAGAGTAGTATAAAATTGAAGAAAGATAGAACTAGGGATCGACTCAGAAATTGCTGTCAAAGAGATCTAGTGAAGTCGATACAACATAGCTGGAGAGACTTGTCAATGAGGAGATCCTTCAAAAAGTAGAAATGGTGATTGACATCCCGGGTATTTAAATAAAGGGCACCAAAGCCACTGGTAGTGATGGAATCGCATAGCCTACCACTTAAGAGTTGGAAGTCTTACCAACTCATGATCTCTTGTAATGAATTCCAACATATTCATAATCTTCTTAAGCGCATAATTACCTTTAAAAACTAATTCACTCAAACACTAACTATAAAGCTACTCAATCATAATTATCTCTCACCTTCACTCTCAACATTATAATTAATAACGCATCCATAAATTCTCTAAAATACGCTATTAAATCCTCACATTAGCGTTTTGTTCAGCTAATACTTTAAGACGCTCTATTATATTAGATTAAAAAGTGAAAGTACTAAAAGTTAAATGTAGTATTACGCTTTAATATAAATTCTTGATATAGGATCACACCTTAATTAAATTCAGACACACATTCAATTACCTAATAGTTAATTACCAGTTGGCATTCTGATTCGGAGAGATGAATGGCATGGCAATAATTCTGAATCATCATAAGCAACTATTCATAGCCTCAAATGTTGAACTACATCTTGTTCAAGCTTTGACTTCCTTAAGGCAAATTCTCATTGGAAGCATTTTGAAACTGGCTCTGAATACCCATATTGAAACTGCGGTTGTGCAAGTGACCTTGGTATGTTGTTGAAGTCTTTTTTTAAGCGCTTTACTTAGAGCATGTACTCTTTCTTATCAGCCTTCATAAGTGATTCCTCTTCCTTAGTTTCCTCAAATTCTGAGCGAGTTCGCTTTCTCTTTGATTTAGGCTTAAGGAGAGCAACAGCTCTCCCTTTATCCTTTATAAATTACATGAGTACATAGTTGAACTGACTTACGCGAAATGTGCAAGCAATGTGAAAAGGCCTCAGCAAATTCAGGTCTTAACTGCACATTCAGATTTCTCTGCTCAGATATTCTCTCTGCTCTCTTCTTGAGTGCAATATCAATTTTAGCTTAAAGTTGCTCGGGTATGACAGTATTGATAATATCACCCAGCCACTATCTATCAATCTTCTTCCAATCGCGTGGTGATGGCAGGAACTCAAGGCACTATGAATGCTCTTGAGCTAATAATAAAAGATCGGTGACAGTAAGACCTTCAAGCTGTGGGATGGCAGAGACAGTGACTTAGTCTCTACGGATATACTATGATGAGGTGGACGTATTACTTTAAATGTATTTCTTACATTCTTGGTCCCTTTCAATATGTCACTAAGGAAGTATGAGTTTGTTTACTTAATGCTTGGCATATGGACTTTTCCATCTTGCGTCAAAAAAGATAAAGATCGCGCTTGCTCGAGAGCTTGGACTAAAGGTCTAGGAAGTTCATCTACTATTGCATAATAAAACAATTATTAATAACATTCTGTGGAGGGTGCCAGGAATAAACTTCCTCAATTTTGATTCAGGAAGTCTAGCTTTAAAAAGATTATTGAGGCGGTTTTATAAAAGAATAATTTTAAAACTATTAGGAATACGCTTTGAGAAATCTCTCCTAATGCAGACGAAATCGAAACCACTAATAACCGAAAGCGTGGGCGTCCTCGTAAAACACTTATTCCCAATACATCCTCTCTCTAACAAGAAGTTGACGAACAGCAAATTGTGTCTTCAGAAGCTATTTCATAAAATCCTTGCGAGCCCAGAAGTTTTCATGCAAAGTCCAATCTCCAAAACCCCAAGCCACCCAAGGAGGTGGGCGTATTACGCAGCCAGTTGGTCTACATGCCAATAGAGAGTGAGGAGGAGGTATAGATTGAAGAATACTCCTCTCTGGAAATAGCAGAATAAGTCAGCAATTATTTGTAGGGGTACACGACTATTGGAAAAGGCCCACTCTTTGAGATATTTGATCCCAGGTCTCAAGTCACTAGGTTTCTCAAATCATGTGAAGATAGCGAAAGCCTTTTACCGAAAAGTGAAATTCTTAGACTAGCACACCTTGTATAATAGTGGGCATTTCCAGATGTAGGAAATTTTACTGATGACTTGCCCATCTATGATCACCAGAATGAACAAGAACACTCAGTTTAAAGTCAAGAAAATCTAAACTCAGAATCCTAAGTGGTGATAAACAATACTGCCACTCAATACTCTAACCTACAGCCTATGCATGGAAGAGCTTTGTTGCGCCATTATAGGAATATTACTCATCAAACTGAATGGAGTAGGATCAATGAACTTGTTTAACATAACAACAAGTAGCATATTGATGTGACTAGTATCTCTAGGCTGCTAGGTATTAGTCGATATCTTGTTTAAAGGCTACTAAAGCTCGATAGCAAATAACCTGATTTACTTGTTCCCCAGAAGAGGGGCCGAAAACAACTTTATCTAAGTGAAGATGTCAAAACCTGCATCTGCGAAACCATCGAAAATGACCAAGGCATTATTACTACCAGGAAAATAATGAACAAACTGAAGCAGTAGTTGGATGAGTAATTGTCTCAGTATCGCATAAGTTAATTCCTGAAGAAGGAGATGCACATGCGCTATCACCAAATCTCTCACCTCACACCCAACCATAATAATTTGAAATCCCTATTGTAACGCTAAATTGCTTCAGCATATTTTATTCAAGCTTCCTGTTCAGCATTCACTATTTTACAACATTGATGAGACCATCATTCAAAATACAGACTGCCGAAGCTATTCATGGATATCAGGAAAGAAGTAGAATGTAGAATCTTCATAACGACGCGTTAGCAGGTTATGTATAACAGCAGCTGCATCAAATATGGGCACATTCATGTTCAATGTTAGTGTGGGATATACTAACTCTCACACTTTTTTGGCTTT
Organism: Oxytricha trifallax; assembly: GCA_000711775.1. Taxonomy (NCBI): domain Eukaryota; phylum Ciliophora; class Spirotrichea; order Sporadotrichida; family Oxytrichidae; genus Oxytricha; species Oxytricha trifallax. Next base: position 898 of record ARYC01000471.1, on the reverse strand, counting down.
CATTATGGACATTGTAGAGCATTTAGATAACTAAAAATAAGATTGGCGATCTCACTCCCTATTGTTGATGGACAACGCGTCCTACCACCGTAGCAGCTACACCAATAGCGTCTTGCAGAAGCTTAACGTCCCCATACTCTTCTTGGCCCCTACCAGTACGACATGGCTCCAGTGGAAAAGGCATTCAGGTTCATTAAGTGCCGTGACCTCAACCCCATGCTCCTGCTTGTCTCTACTAAGTAAGTTTACCTCCCCTAATAGACTATAGGAAGCAGCTGCGGCGCTATGCGCAGGCCCTGGCTGTGCAGCTATCACACTTGGACATGCGGTGGCTCACCGGCGCGTTCGCATGCTCTTTGGTCGATGCCCTGAAGCATCTGAGCCTGCAGGCTGTCTGATACTGTAATTGATTCTGGTTTTGGCCACCCAATCTGCGAAATCACGAATCACACATACTCTATTAAAAGTGCCAAAACCCCACCACTCTTATTTGAAATCTATCTCAGCCTGGGAAATAATTGTCTGTGTCGTAGATTAGAGGACGATGCGTCTTTTCAAGGGCTCTCGAATGACTATCTTTGCTGGTCCCCATTTGCGTTTTTACCCTAGAATTCCTCTGCAACACTGATTTGGTAAGTTAGGCAAACTTTTAATACTAAAATATTTAATAGGCCAATTAAAGTTTAATTCCCAATATTTAAAATCTAATACGCCCTATTAAAATCATAATTTATTTTAAGAATTAAACTTTGATATTAGAAATGGAGTCAAGCTCAGATTAAAGCGGTCCACAACAACAGATCCAGCAGCAAGCACCACTTGGCAAGGGAGAGGCCTACAGAGTGAGAGACATCCTAGAAGTAAAGGTGATTAGGAACGCCATTCACGCCAAGGTCAT